>QRFJ01002823.1:355954-420954 GCA_006176705.1 Cocos nucifera | reverse complement strand
AAGGATCATAAAGATCCGAGATTTCTTCTATTTTTAAAGGATTATAAAGATCCAAAATTTCTTCTATATATATATATGTATATGTGTGTGTATGTATAGTTTTATGTGTTAAATTTGTATGGATTAGTTGTATAGATTTTTAGTATATGATTTTCTTTTATGAAAAAAAAAAAGTAAAATGGTGATGCTAGGAAGCATCATAAATCTTTAGACGTTTTGTTTGTTTGTTTGATTTATGTCGGACATGTTATATAATTTTATGTGCTAAATTTGTACAGATTAGTTGTATAGATTTTTAGTGTATGATTTTTTTTTGTGAAAAAAAATTTGGCAATACTGGGAAGCATCATGAATCTTTAGTCTTGCCGGTGTTTTTTTGAAGGCATCCTTTCTAGCGAAAGTCGTATCATCACTTGACCACACTTTAAAGAGTCGTTAAGTTACAACTGACGGATACTTTTTAAAACGATTATTTTTTTATCATCACCTAATGACACTTTATTGCATTGTTTATTACAATGCCTTAAACTGTCGTCCGCTTATTTCATCCATATTTCATTGCGATAGAAAAAAGAAGTGTTGATAACTAATTTTCTTCATTTATGTTCCCAGCGCTTTTGCGATACTTCGTGAACCCTTTATCACCAAATTTTGCGATGGTTATAAGCATCAGCAAATAAATTAATTAATGTCTAAAATGGTCCAAACTACTATAGCGTCCCCATAATTTAACCAAATCTGGATCAAATGCCAAGGATCTACCAGAAATCTTTTTTTTTCTTGCTTTTTTTTTTTTTTAATTTGTGGATTAGAAGTTCCATCCCAAGGGATCAACGGTGGGGCCTCCCTCGAAGCATAGGTGGACCAAAGCCTGGCAGTCACTCTCCACCATCACTTTATGAATGAAGCCCATGTTCTTCGCAAGCACAAAGGGTGGCTCAAACAAACCCCGCTGCTTCCTGAACCAACACCATGCAGCATGAACAGATGATGCTTTAACCATCAGGAGTCTTTTTCGTGCCATCGTAGCGTAGCATCCACAACGTGGTGGTGGCCACAACACACATCCCCCAGATGGGTTCTGAGCGACCCTCGTGGAAGCTATGTTTCAACCACCCACCAATACCGACAGTAGAGGAAGTATCCGAAGGAGCCCAACTCATGTTAATCCAAAGATGCCGAAATGTCTCCATAACCCGGAACACCATAATTATTGGATCAAAAATCCCTCTCTCCTGTTCTCCATCTTTTTCTTCTGAGACAGCTAGAGGTCACATCTTCCTCTCTGTTTTTTTTTCATTTTTTTTTTTTAATTATTGTACATTGAAAGGAAGTCTCTTGGGTCAAGCCTCCATAATGATCGTGCCCCTTAAAAGAGAATTAAACTGAGCCGAATCATTATACCTCAGAAAGAAGATCACTGCAGACCCAGACCCATACATACATACGGAGTGGATCGTAATCTTAGGATAGTATTTTACATGCCTTGATTCAAATAATTTTTTTTTAATTTTTTATAATATTATTTTATAATTATATAAATAATAATAATAATTTTTAGATATTTTGATCGATTTTTTTCTAGCAATAATAACTGATGATTAGTTTCTTAAACCAATAAACTACAAATAACATGGGGGATCTGAGGTAAGACGTGAAGTATGCAGCCGGGACTTGGCTGGCAGGCATCTCCAAGCCAAATTCCAGAGGAAACTCTTAACCTCGGGGCCACTGCAAATTTCCAAATGGTTTTCCAACCAGGCAATCCATGTGTACTCCTTGGAACGCTCTTCCCAGCAAGGTGCTTATTAGTCAACAACGGTGGCACTCTTTACCCTCCTTACGAAGCTATATGAAAGACGGGTACGTGAAAAGATTGAAGTCTCATCATGTGGGTGGCATTAAGAAGTAGACTGCACGTTGGCGAAATCTTTGAAAGGAAACGATGGATGGTGAATTCTGGGTGTCCTTTCATGGTGGGTCCTCAGAAACTGTACCTCATGCTTTCGCTAAATGTGCCTTTTGGGCTCCCATTGCTTCGTATATTACCATTATTGATCTGCCTCCTAACTTGCCCTCTGGACCTCCTGGAGATGCAAGAAAACACCAGCAAGGATGGGACCGGTTGGTCATGGCATGAAAGGAACTGAAGAATCTTTCTGAGAAAAAGGTCCACCATTGCCGTCCTCCGAAAGGTTCTTCACTCATTCAGCATGTGGGGCCATCTTTGCTCCGGGAGAAGTTAACTTGGACAGCCGCAACATAATCTTTAACCCATTTCACCCTTGCATTTTTGGTTGCACTCACCCCCACTTGCCTCTCTCTCTCTCTCTCTCCTTTGTATTGTACATCCCGAGGGAGGTCTCTCATTTCCTCCAACTGTCGCACCATCAAAAAAAAAAAAAAAAAAACCATCTCGAGGGAGGTCTCTCATTTCCTCCAACTGTCGCACCATCAAAAAAAAAAAAAAAAAAAGCCGAGAACACCCATGCCAAGCCCAATGTTCTCTGCCATCGCTGAAGGAGAGGAGTGTGCTCCTAACAAACTGTAGATGTCCATCCCAGAAATCTATTGGACTCTTTGATTAATCAAAAATTAAATTAAATTATTAATTATTTTAATATTTATTTTAATTTTTTTAAAAAAATAATTTTAATTTAAAATTAAATAATTTTTTTTTAATCGATCCGGTTTTTGATTTTTAATTTGATAACTTCAGCCAACTGAAAATTGAAATGAATGACTAATAATAAATATTTTATTGCTTGATCACAAAAAATTTAAAATAAATTTTATTAAATTAATTTTTTAAAATAATTTATTATTAATTTAAATTTAAATAATAATACTAAGTTCAAGTATAATTATACGGTCTAAATAATGAAATTATTCAAAAACTTAATAAGTCTAAACTAAAACTAAAAGCTTAGCATAGATAAGTCCAAAACCAAATTATCGAACTAAATCAAAATTATTTTGATTTGGTTTGTTCGATTTTAGGCTACTTCGATTCGATTTTTGGTTATATAAAATACAAGTTTGGAAATTTGATTTTTCATAATTTTAGTTTGATTTGAACCAAAAAAATCAAATGCATACCCCTAGAACCAACAATACTTTTTTTAAGATAAATATTATAAAAAATTGATCTATTTTTTCATTGACCAACTTATTCATATTTCTATATTTTCAAGATGGAAAGTTACTTTTTTTTGGATAGTATTTATCCAAGAAATAAGAAAAAATCATACGCACCAAGGAAGTAGCTAAATCATTTTTGCATCAATCAGTAAAGTAGATATTTAATGTTATACCTAAAATATTTTATTTTTATTTTAAATATCCTCATCATTCAATACTCAATAACTCAGTCATTCACTAATTCTAAATCTAAAAAGCATAAGAGATATTATAGAAAATATAAATAAATTTTAATAACTTATCCAAGAAAGTTGTAGTGCAAGAGAACATGGCTGATGGATTTTGGAGCAATTTTTTCATACATAAAAAAATATAAATAAATTATTTTTCTATCTAAATATTATCTGAAAAGTATTTATCTAGAAAAATATAGATTCTCTGATAAATTTTTTACCTGCAAAAGAACGGACTGTGAAGATAAATCCCATTGGTTATTCTACCTAATAGTAGAGATCACTGCATTATCCATAATATTATTAAAAATAACTAAACTTAATTATGCATGAGTCTTAGAGTACAAGTATGATATTTTATAGAGTCAAATAATGCTATTTCTTATAGTCAAAGAGTCAAGCTTGTATGTTTCCAAGAGTTCTTGTTAAATCGTCAAAGTATGATTCCAATATAAGTCTTTCCCAAATAATTGAGACTAGAAGAAATTTTCGGATTGGAACTTGCTATCTAAGTTTGAAGAGTTACATGTTCATGTATGATGTTGTGTGGCCTAGAAAGCTCCTTAAGTCTCTCTATCTCTCTCTCTCTCTCTCTCTCTCTCTCTCTCTCTCTATATATATATATATATATATATATATATATATAAGAGATCATTTTAAAATGAGAATCAAGTGATATTTGAGCCAATAAATCTTTTTATATGACCTTTTAATTTTCTTATTCAATATACCAATACTGCCATATCAAAGTGGAATTAAAGCCATGGTTGATGTAAGGGGCTTTTACAATTACCTTTTCCTTATCTTATCAACACCAACTACAAGAATTAGAGTATCCAAATGAAGGCATTGCTTTGATCTCAAGATATTTGGGATATAGTCGAAAGAGGCTACGAAGAAGTTGGAGATAGAGATACTCTCATGATGCAATAATGAGAGATTCCGTGGGACTTGGGGAAGAAAGATAAAAAGGCTCTCTTACTTCATCTACCAAGCCATAGATGAGTTGACTTTTAAGAAGATTGCGGTAGCCACCACCTTCAAAGAAGCATGGGAGATTTTCTAAAATATATATAAAGGAGCTAAGAAAGTGAAGAAAATTTGCCTTCAAACTCTTAGAGATGAATTTAAAGCCCTATAAATGAGGGAGTCATCTTGAATTTCTTTATAAGAGTCTTGATAGTCGTCAACCAATTAAGAAGGAATAGCAAGACCTTGAGTGATCTACAAGTAATACAAAAAATTCTACCCTCATTAGATGCCAAGTTTGATATATCATAGTCATTATCAAAAAATCGAAGGACTTGAAAGCCATGACAATTCATGAACTCATGGGATCTTACAACCCCATAAAGAAAGGTTTAACAAAAAGAAGCAAGAGCCTTTGGAGCAAGCTCTTTAATCTAAGTTCACTCTGAAGGAGGGAAAAAAAGACTCTAAAAATAAAATAAAAGGAGTCAAAGAGACCGAGGACAAGGCCATGGATGTGGAGGCTATAATTAAATAACAAAGAGGAGATAAAGCCAAAGTTTAAAAAAAGGATGTGGACAAGAAGGCTCATCTAGATGCTAAAGGTATAACAATTTCAATGTTCATCATTTCATTTATAACAAACTAATCATTATGCTTCGAATTATTGGTATAATGATACTAACTAAGTTGAAGAGAAGGCTCATTATGCAAATAAGAAAGAAGAAGACGATGATGAAGTCTTGTTGCTATCTTGCAAAGAAGATGACATCTATGAGCAAAATATGTGGCACTTGAACATCGGTGCAAATAATTACATATGTGGCTATAAGAACATGTTTGTGGAGTTGGATGAATCGGTGAATGGGCATGTGTCATTTTGTAACTCCTCCAAAGTAGACATGAAGAGTAAAGATAAAATTCTTATTTAATTCAAAGATGAAAGTTATAAATTTATCTTTAATATTTATTATATACCAGAGATGAAGAATAATATTTTGAGTTCAGAACAACTTTAGGAGAAAGTATATGATATGTATATGAAAAATAGAAGTCTATTTTTGAAAGACCAAAAGAATAATTTGATAGCCCATGTTTAAATGATAAAAAACAGAATGTTCAGGCTGAACATTAAATACGTCAATGCTACATATTTGAATGCAAGTATGAAGGATAGCTCAGGGCTTTTGGCACTTGAGATTTGGGAATCTTCACTTTGGTGGCCTCAATCAAGTATTAAGAAAGAAGATGGTAAAGAACTTACCGCATATTGATTTTTCAAAATAATTATGTGAGTGCATGTTTCTTAGCAAGCAACCAAAGAAGAGCTTTCCTAAAAAAGCTTTCTATCATGCAAAGAAGTCACTTGAACTCATCCACACTGATATATGTGGGCCTATATCTCCAAAATTCTTTAGAGAGCACCATTATTTTTAAACATTTTTTGATGATTTTAGTAGAATAACTTGGATGTACTTTTTGAAGGAAAAGTCTGAAGCAATTTCTATATTTAAAAAGTTCAAAGCAGTAGTAGAAAAGAAATGTTCCTACTACATCAAGGACTTGCAATCTAAACATTGAGACGAGTTTACATCCAAAGAGTTTGAATACTTTTGTGAGGAGTATAGCATCCAATGACCTTTAACGACACCCCATTCCCCCTAACAAAATGGTAAGGCAAAGAGAAAGAATTGAACCATTCTTGATGTGGTTCGAAGCATGCTAAAGATGAAGGACATGTCGAAAAAATTTTGGATGAAGGTTGTAAACTATATATATCGTCTACTTGCTCAATCGATGCCCTACAAAAAGCCTAGACGATATAACTCCATAAGAGGTGTAGAGAGGAAGACAACCTAGTGTCTCTTACTTGAAGATTTTTGGGAGTATCTTCTATGCTCATGCCTCGGACTAGAGAAGAATGAAGCATGAAATTATCGACTATGATGCTCGATCTAAAGCCTACAAGCTCCTTGATCCAAAAACTAAAAAGACTTATGTTAATAGAGATGTAGAGTTCTATGAAGATGGCATGTGGAGTTGGCAATCAAATAATTAAAGAACTATTTCATGAAGAGAATGAATCAAAGGTGGATTTTGAAGTTTCTTCACCATACCTTCAATTTTATATTCAAGGGCATCACCTCTTCTGGATGATATCTAATGCAAAGGAAATAAGGAGTTTACAAGAGCTATATAAGATAACAAACAAACTTAATCTCATTTGTCTTTTAGCTAGCAATGAAAATATTTCTTTTAAAGAAGCAATACAAGATAAGATTTGGAATGCTACAATAGATGAGGAGATCAAAGTAATAGAGAAGAATAATACTTGCATGAAAATTTACAACTCTCCTTGAAGGCCACAAATCCATAGATGTCAAATAGGCTTATAAGAAAAAGAATGCTTAAGGACATGTAGGAAAGTACGAAGCAAAATTGGTGGCCAAAGGCTACAAGTAACAAGCTGGTATCAACTATGAAGAAGTGTTCACCCTGGTTACTCGTATGAAAACTATAAGATTACTTATTTCTGTTGTGGTATAATTTAAATGACTAATTCTTTAGATGAATGTTAAATTGGCTTTTCTGAATGTCTTTCTAGAAGAAGAGACCTATATGAATCAATCCGAAGGATATATGAAGAACGGCCATGAAGAAAAGTCTTTTTTTTTACTGAAACTATAGGTAGCAGGATACTACCCTTTTTTATTATTGATAAAAAATCAAAGTTATAATTCCAAGGGAAATATAATAAAGAAAGTATATTAGATTTAGAAAAAAGAAAAAAAAATTATCAATAATTTATTATTGTTATAGCTAAAATTTCTAGCTTCATCTAGAGTCTCTTATGATTGTCTTCATTCTTCAAAGAACAGAGATGTTCCCAGCCACAAAAAGTTTGAAGAATATTTTGTAAAACAAAGAAAACAAAGCATTTCTTTCTTAGAAATATCCAATTATTCCTTTTCCTCCAAATTTTCTAATATATCGTAGCCAATAATTGATCATCTACCTTGCTCTCAAGTTTATTCTTATTTTTTCTTCTTTAAGTAGTCTACATGTCAAGAAACAAAAAAGGTTTACCTTTTAAATTCAACCATAATTTTGTGGTTGTTCACAAACTTTTTGCAAGAGAACATTGAAAAAATAAGTGGGTACCCAACTTTGAACTCGAGCTATATAGTATATACTTGGAGTTGATATTCCAACCTCTTCTCATAAGAACTTTCTTTATATGTAGCTTATTCTTTGTTATTAACCACAAGAAAATCTTTACATTTTTAGGTGTTGGCTCTTTCTAAAGAATTTTTGGGAAGGAACATTTAAGACCACAATAATTAAGAAACTTGTAAAAGGAATCAGTAGTGAATAAGAAATTTTGCATAGAATTGATACATGGATGAAGAAAAAGTCTGGAAGTTGAAGAAGGTCCTATATGGTCTAAAACAAGCACCAAGAGCATAGAATTATAAAATTAATACATATTTTAAAGCTAATGACTTCATGCAATATCCATATGAGCATGCGTTATATGTGAAGAAAAAGAATAAAGATATATTGCTTGTTTCCTTGCATATAGATGATCTTATTTTTATAGAGAGCAACCCTCAAATTTTGAAGAATTCAAGCAAGCTATGATCTAAGAGTTTGAGATGATGGATTTGAGGCTTATGTCATATTTCCTTAGCTTAGAACTGAAGCAAAGCATTGGAGGCGTCTTCATTTCTTAAGAAACATATCCAAAAAAAATTCTTAAGAGGTTCAAGATAGAAAATTGTAAGCCATAAGCATCCCGGCCCATTGATTATGGAGTTAATCTATCAAAACTTGAAGAAGGCAAGATGGTGGATCCTACTTTTTATAAAAGTTTAGTTAGAAGCTTAAGATATCTCATATGTATAGGACCAGATATTCTATATGGAGTTGCATTACTAAGCTGTTTCATAGAGAAACCAAAGTTTACATGCTGAAAGGCCGCAAAAAAAATTCTTCATTATATCCGAGGTACTATATCTCATAGATTATTGTATTCTTCTTCTTATGATTTTTTATTTTTTGGTTATTCGGATGGTAAATTGGGAGGAGATTTGGATGATAGAAATAGTATAATTGGATTTATTTTCTATATAGATGATATGGCATTCACTTAGCTTTCTAAAAGGATATATGTAGAATATGTTACGGCATTTTTAAGTGTTTGCTATGCTCTATGGCTTAGAAGATGGTTACAAGATATCATTTTTCTCAAATTAATGCTACAAAGATTTATATGGATAGCAAGTTGGCAATGGCATTAGTAAAGAATTTGGTCTATCACGAAAGAAGCAAGCATATCAATATTCGTTTTCATTTCATAAGAGCATGTAAAGGAGAAGAATGTAGAGTTAACTTATATGAAGATTCATGATCAAATTGCCGATATTTTCATCAAGCCACTTGCAGTGGATTCTTTCGACAAGTTCAATAATCTTCTTGGAATGAAGGATGGAAGATAACTAAGTTTAAAAAAGAGTGTTGAAAATAACTAAACTTAATTGTGCATGAGTCTTAGAGTCCAAGTATGATATTTTCTAGAGTTAAAGGATGCTATTTCCTATGATCAAAATGTCAGGCTTATATATTTTCAAGAATCCTTATTTCAAAAGTCAAGTATGATTCCAATGCGACTCTTTCCAAAAGAATTGGGACTAAGAGAAATTTTTGGACTGAAATTTTTTATTCAAGTTTGAAGAGTCATACGTTCATGTGTCGTGTTGATATGGCTTAGAAAGCTCCCCAAGTCTATAAATATGTATAAGAAGTTATTTTGGAAAAAGAATCAAGTGATATTGGAGCCAATAAATCTTTTTTTATAGTTTTTTTAATTTTTTTTGTCCAATATACCAATCCTACTTCTACTAACTCTTTCAATCCACAGTATCAAAAAGATTATGCAAAATGTTTATATCGGTAGGTTTGTATTGAAGAGGTGTATCAAAAAGCCATGGACTAGAAATGATGTCAGCATTCTCACCATTGCCAATCACAAGTTGTAAACCATCATGTATGGCTTTGCAGGTAGATAATAGATCGCCATGGCTAACATATTTCTTGCGCAGCGAAGCTTCCCCAGGGGTGAAGAGTGCTGTATTTGCGTTGCACTGGCTTGACCTCTGCCCCTCAAGGTACGTATCAAGGACATGCCAGCCTATTATCACATGTTTAGCCTACCTAAGACTTCTAAGGCTCAAACAACCATCTTTCTTGGGCAACAAAATATTCATTTTTAGTCACCCAATGCCCACCTAACCAACAGTTAGGTTGGATATGGAGTTGAGAACCCGAATGTAAACCTAGCTACCAACCTGGGAGAGATGCGTTTTAATCCATCCCAATAGCTTCCCATTTAACTTATGAAGAATCTCATTTGAATGATTCTTAGGGATGTTCAATGAGCTGGATTCTTTATGCAGCGGTCTGGAGGGTCTCCTCAGATGGTTGGAAGTCATAAATCTATCTATATATCCAGCGCTCCTGAGATTTAAAACCTACTTATTAGTAATCCATGGACCGACCAGACTGTGATTCTTTAATTAATGGCCATAATATAATTACCAAGTTGCAACCGAAGCTCATTAGTGGGAAGAGGCCTCTCCAAAAATTTGCCAAACAACAATTTGCTAATGAGCTTTGCTCTTTGCCAACATGGTTGGGTCGATGATAATCTCATCCGTAGTTGACTTATCGAGCTTTTTTAAGTTGAGCTAGTGAAATGTGGCAGATGGGTTTAGAAGCCCTGGCACCTACCTCCTTTGCCACATTGGGCCAAGGAACTTGTTATGGCTCAGGTTTTCCCTCCAATATCTTAGTTTTTAATAGCATTCTCCTTGACATAGCATCCAAAGAAGCACTTTGGCTAGCATCGATAGCTCCTTACCTTGTCCACCATATCCTACCTTGAAGTTGGGTTCAGCAGTGGCGATGCCCTTGGTCCTTGCTAGTATATGCTCTACTTACCAAGTCATAATTCCTCTCTCTTGTTTTTATCTCTAGATAAGTGTCAGATATCTCAAATTTCCATCGTATAGGTATTGTTCTTAGGAACTAGAGATTCTGAATTCAAATCTTTAGTCATGCGTCCTTAAATGTTGAGACCTAGCTAGGTAATTATAATACAGCTCGATCTCCCTCGATCGCTCCGTCTCTCCAATGCACATACAAAGGAAAAAAGCAACCACATTAAAACAAGTTTTTCAAGTTTATTTAGGGAACATATGGATGCCAAAATTGAAGATTCTAGGGGATCCACGTGATGTGCATGGTAACTTTCTTTTTAATATATGTGAGATTATATCTCTATAATTCAAACTCCTATTCTGCATATCCGAACAAAAATTGAGATAATGCTAGCAATTAAGATGAACATTTTTAGCTTCTAATTGGTGGAAGTTTGAATGGATATCCTTAAATTGGGATGTGATTGAGAACCAAAGTTTTATTTATTATTGATACACACCACGACAGGCTATCTATCGTGGTGCTGGTGATCCAATGATAGCCCGATACATGTTCTTGATAGAGGTCGGGATGGAGCGATTGTCTGGTTTTTGCCATTTTGCCTACTACAATAATGTTGGAAGAGCTTTAGACCCTTTGCTCGTAAGATGACAAGCGGTTTAACCACTCGTTGCTCCACTCCCATCTTCACTGAGTGAGATCCATGATCTCACTAACCTCAAGACATATATATGTACTATTATTTCTTGACAGTCATAGTGCATCTCCAAAACTACTACTTTCTGGCAGACGACATATCCTCAAAGGTGATAGGACCCACTTTCACCTATAATTTTTTTTCTCCAAGACCTTTCAAGTACGTGAAGACCTACCTCGCAAGAGAAATCATATTTTGCATGCCTTCTCTCGAAGACGGACTCTATACGGATTGGACTCCGGCTCTTTCACATAGCTTTGAGCATTTCATTCTCCACCTTTGACTCATCATTTTTCACCTTCCATTCTCAATTCTCCATCACTGGCCCTCCACTCTTCATACTTGACACCATCTCTCACCTCTATCTATTGTTCAGACATTTTCTGTTTGCTTTCATGGGAGGCTGACTTAGGTATCAAAGAGTCCATCATCATAGAACCTTCCAGCATGAGAATTTTCTTATCTTCGATAATTTTATAGGATTGACTTAAGGGATTGATTGAGGATCCGATGTCAGCACCTAGCTCCGAAGATCTCGGCTGGCCATCATGTCACCGTCGATCTTTTTTCAGCTCCAGCTAAGTGGCTTAAGCCAGCTCGACTTTTTGGCAGTAATAATTGAGGATAGCCTAAAATACAGCTTGTACCTCACTAAATTCAATCGAAATTACAATCTTGTCGGCCTATAAGTTTACAAAACTAATATTCTAGCCTTTTTCTACCGATAACAACGATATCAACATTATATCAGGATTATATTATTATGATTTGCTAAACCCTATTATACGTTTTGCAGTGCAAAAATGAAGGGATTACCATCGATTGGTTTTTATAAGCAATAAATGGCGTTCACGTTCGGGCAAGGTACCAACGCAAGAAGCGTGGTCTCCCACGGCATAAGCCATTTCTCGTTTGGCCTACAAGTATGGATTCCGCGATATATAGTTCACGGTCAAGGCGATATCAAGTACGGGCTTTGTCACCTGATCTCGGAACAGTCCCACATTAAACAAGTTGAAATGGTAGCTCACGGTGCCGTGGATGGACAAGTTCTTATTCATTTCCAATGGGGCCTTGCTTGGGATCATTGCCAGCGACAAGCCTATTATTTTAATCCAAGGCGGTTCCCAACAAGGCTATATCTTAGATCTAACCTATGAAAACAAGATAGATATCACATAACTTCGTCTGTGAGCTTGTGTCACCCTGCATATTTTTTTGTCCATAATATATACCGAAGAATCAATGAATAAAGAACTAGTTAAATGGTGTCGTTGGTGGTTGAATTGTGGAGGATTAGGGTGCTGATATTCTGGTCAACTTTAAGCCTTACAGTATATATATGGCCAACAAGAGCAAGACAATCATTGCATATAATATGGAATGGTTGTATTCTTTTCATCTACCTTTTTCTTAGTTTCACTAATTACTTATTTGATTTGGCAATCTCCAAAGCAAAACTTAGCACTTTGGATTTGTATAATTAGTAGGGAGGAGGTGAATGGTTGCATCCATCTGTCCAACCCTTGTAGCATGGTCTTTTCCATTCCCATCTTTATTGGTCCTTGCTTCAACAATGCAATAAACAATGTCTTGCTTTAGGCCCACTCCTCCATCCACCAAATCCATCATCGTAAAGCGAAGCCACGGCAGTCATTGGGAGTCCCCACATAAAGCGATCGCATTGGGGTGGGGTGGGGTGGGGTGGTGGTGTAAGACATCATTTATAGGTGGAGAGGGGGAGTTATGTGCTTCTCTTTTGGGATTTTGGGCATTGAAATCCCCACCCAAAGTGGATGCATTGGAGGAGGGTGCTGTCTAAGATATCATTTTTAGGTGGTGGGGCAAGAGTTGCGCCGTCCTCCCACTTCAGGAGTTGGGGTAGCTGATTCTTATCGCAACCCCCTCCATATCTTTCTGAAAGTCCAAAGGAGAGCCCTTCCACTCTACTAGAGGAGGAGATGGGCAAATGAGTTGTCGTATAAATGCTGGGGCCACTTCTAAAGAGTATGCTTAGGAGAAAGGAAGAATCAACATCTGATCTTTAGAGTACAAGACTAACCATTCACAAGAGAAAGTATGGGTTCCCATCATCCATATTCTATATGCTAAGCGATCATGGTCTCACAACACACCACCTTAAGTGCACGGATCATGTCTATCTTTCAAATTATGCCATACATCATCTTTCCATCTCTTTCAGATGGGGGGCAAAGCCACTAAAGATGATAAAAGCACAGGAATGAGGATAGAGTTTTCTAATGGACTTGCTGGCTTGTCCACATAAGAAGAAAATAAAGACAATAAATATAAATAGAAGCATCGGCCCGTACGTCCCTGTCCTCTTGATCATTGGCAGGGTGCGTGGGGTGTACGTTTGATGAGGAGTGGTCCACAATTTGTGATGGCTCCAACACATCAAGTACGTCCATTTGTCTTCGAATGGATGCTCGAATTAATTCATCACACAGGGTGGGTGGTTGATGTGTGGAAAACGTTCCAGAAATACAATGAAAATGTCATCGATCATTTCATTAAAATGACAATAGAATTAATAATCTCAAACACTTGGGGTCGATGGAACTCCTTTTCTTTGTTTTAGTGCCATCAATTTTTGAATTTGTTCGAACAAGGTAAAACTTTTAGCTGTCGAGCACACAAAGGCCAAATTGACTCCCCGAGAATGATTCATAGAGATCATGTTTCATAGTGGGGTAAGAGAAAAGAACTGCAAATTTACCACTTTTGGGGAATATTAAAAGATGAAGATGTTCTTAGAACTAGGTTACTTGCCCCTTGCTAAAGTGCCAAAATTGAAGGGGAGGGGAGGACCCACATGATATTGACGGACGAAGGCAAGAGACTGCCACAACTCTATTCTCAGCGTCCTTCTCTTTATGTCCAATCGAGGGATGGACAAAAAGCTGGATTTGTTTCCCAATTAACTTTTTTTTTTCTTTAAACTTTGTTGTTTGATGTGTTCGATGTGATCTGATAAAAAACACTGGGAAAGGGCTCTCATGTTCACAGCACCAACCCACTTGTGTACACACTTTCATGAGAAGTGCACCGCATCTAAACCCTATATCCAACAATTAATATGCTTTCTTATTTATTCCACGCCAAAAGTGTGGGTCATGGAGAGTTGGAAGACCATATGGGAATGGTGGTGCATTAACTTGTAGGCTACCATAGATATTTGTCTTCAAAGCAATATGGAACTGCCTTGTGGAACTTTACCTCTAGTGTTCACTAAGATCCAATCTCCCACTTAGAAAGTGTCTCGACTCCTTTCCAACTTGTTTTGGCCATTCTTGCCTCCTTATCAATCTTTCCATGTGGATTTGAATCCACTCCTTGCGATTCTCTAACATGGTCACACAAATATCTTCTTTTTCTTTTTTTAAGTTACTCATGTGCAACTTTATCCTTCATGGTTTTACCAAGCGTTACATCAGTTTTCTTGTTAACTTCATGGTAATGGAACCTTTATCTGCCTAACAATTTCCTCTCTTACACAAAGAACACCCATATGCTAAAAGCCTAAAACAAACTCCCTTTAGCTGCCCAACACTAATACATACTAGACAAATTCCAATAAATCATTGATTGGCATATCCGAATTTCAAAACATATCTATATGCTTTGCTTGCCTCAAAAGAAAAAAAAAAAAAAAGAAAAAAAAAAGAAAGAAAAAAAAAAGAAAGAAAAGAAATCTTGATGCTTTACTATGAAAATTCCATGCTGGTTCTCCTTACTGATTCCCGGTCCTCAGTCATCCTCTACAAGACTAACCTTCCAAAGTCCTAAAAGAATACATGCTAACGTACTGTTATAATGGAGTTCTAATTCTCGAGCTCTTTCCGTAAAGAATAATGCTTGGTTCTTATAATCCCACACCAATTTAACTAAGACGATTCATTTATTCCCTGAAGAATAATCGACAAATTGACGGATGACAAAGAAAACTGAAAGGGAAGCGACTCAAACAAGAATTTGAGGTCTGCACCTACCTCATCTCCCACGTCAGCAACTCCCAGTAATTCCACAAGGCACGAAAGCATGCACCCATGGAAGAACATATTTATGGGTCCACTACCCCATTCTCTAGAACTAGACTTGATTTGTTTTCCCATTAATATCGAGTCGATTGCTATCAACTAATTAGAATGCTGACAAAAAATTTATCATCATCACCATCCTTTTTAGTTTTTCAGTACTAGGATGGATGATGATCGACCATAGAAATTAAAGAGTGAGATAGATCTTCATGTCTTTTATAGATTTGATTAAGCTGGCCAACTAGCTCTGTCTCAAATAATTTATCATCACATCACAGATCATAACTTTGCAATGAACTCCAACTTATGAACTTCGAGATAACAATAACAATGACCAACCAAAGTTACCAAAACATGGAAGTATGCTGGTCCTCCACACAAGTGAAAGCAATTGGTACTGCTTATCTTGAGCTAGAAATGCGCAAGTTATTGTTTTACAGGTCCATTTATCCCAAAAAAGAATATATCCGATTTATACCTTTTGTAGGAATAATTATAGATTGCATTGTGTGCACCAATACGACCGTATACGTTATCAATCATTAAGATATATTTTTATAGATCAATTATCAAGATAAATATATAATGAATGAAGTTTATAGTCATATACATCCAAAATTGATAGTGTGTAAGGCCACATAGAGTATATAATATAGAGAATAATTTCTCATTGCGTACACATATATCTTGTCAGCACGTTCGCATTGATCTAGCTCTGGTTCCTGACAAACTATTATCTGACGAGTATAGAGGCTGACACCGCTCATGAATAAAATAATTATATCGTAAGGGAACAAAAGCTAGCAGCCAAGTACTGTGATGGTCATGATCACCATCTCAAAAGTATAAAAAATAAAACATATTAAATGGCGAGGCTCAGGTCAATATATTGGACTAATCGACGTCACGTGAGACGGAGGTGGTGGCTTGTGCTGCTTAAAAGATCTGGTGGACCTTAACAGGATCACCCAAATTATGTTGCCGCATCCGATGGTCCCTCCATCATTTGATCTTTTGATGAGTTGATAACACCAAGCCGACGACTCACTGAAACCATCACCAGCCTGTGTTCCATCAGAAAAATCGAACATCTCACGGCCTAGATCGACGGGAACTCAATAAAGGAGAGGCTGGCCCCAAGGGGGTGACCGTGGGGAAGTCTGGGAACGTCCACGTGGCTGGATTGTAAGGTGCCACGACGTGAAAACCTCACGTGGACCCACCGTGTCTCACGGGAGATTCACGTGGAGGGAGGAGAGCCGCGCGACGACAGAAGGGCTCGCTGTGGGGCCCACTGGCAGGGCGCTATCCCCAACTGCCTTGTCGCCTGGTCCTCCGCCCGGCCCAGCCGGGATTTCGCCCTCCCTCTTTTGTCCTCTTCGTGGGGCCCGCGGTTAGCTTGACTCGCTCCAAGCGGATTCCCAACCGGCCCCCGCACCCACCGCTCCTGGAAGTACTCGAAACCAACGTCCCTGTGAGTCCCGTACATCCAACCACACCGTATGACTTTGAAATGGTGAGATGGATTTTTGATGGCTGTGATGAAGACTCACATGGGTCTTTCTTTGTCGTCTTGCCGTCGGGGTGGTGGGTTGAGTCCACGCCGTGCATCGCGGTTACGTGAGCATTACACGTGGCACTTGGTGATGTCTCCTCTTCGTATCGTCTGTCGTTGCCTTTCGGTTTGGTTTCTCCCGTCTTTTTGATCGAGCTGGAAAACCCGGGATTCAAAGAAAAGAACGAGGATAACTTGATCACATTCATGTATAAGATGACAATGCCACTGAGAAGAGGAAATCTGGAAAGATTTGATGAGCGTCTTCATAAATAATTAAACAAAATTTTCGTTTTATAAAAAACTATTAACATAATCCGACGAACCGAGAAAAAAAAGAAAAAAAAAAAAGAAAAAAAAAAGTCTTGGAAAACAGAGACAAAAAATTCTCTATGATCTAAGCATGTTATCCATTTATTCTTCTTTGGATTCACGACATGTTTACATTGACACTACCACTCTTACGGCATTTACAGATGGGACAGGCGTCGATCGCCGGAGCGCAGGCCGAACACAAGCAGAGATGCCGGCACGGCAGCAGCAGCACCGACGGCTCGCTTTCTCGGCAATTCCGGCAGGCTCTCATCCATGGATTCATCAGCTTAATCTCCTCCTCTTGGTTGTCGCCGCAGCAGCAAGACTCGGCGTCGGCCGCCTCGCCCTCGCCCTGGTGCTCCTCCTTGACCGTCGCCTGGGCTGCGAGGACTTGCTCTAAGTTGGTCCGGAGAACGTTGGCCGTGGCCTCGTTGCTCTGAGCCAAATCCCTCCATATCTGGTTCTCCACACACAGGCTCTTGATGCGTTCCTCTAGTGCCCAGTTGAGCTTGCCCATCCTCTCGATCTCCTCTTCCTTGGCCTTCAGCCGTTTCGATACTCTCTCCTCGACTGCTACGAGGACTTGCCTTGCAAAACGCTTTCGCCGGTCCATCAACTCGAGTCTCACCTTTTCTACCTGCAAATATCGATGGAAATCGTCACACCAATCGAATAGATACGATTGGATTGGATTCGGAAGCCAATGGGTGTCGGAGTGGAGAATTACGTGATGGGCGATGAGCCGATCGACGTCGAGCATCTGCTGGTGGACGTGGGAGGAGATGTCTTCGCCAAGGAAGGAGAGCGGGCGGTCGGAGTCTCGCGACCTCTTCTTAGGGAGTGGCGCGGCGGCGGCGGCGGCGGCGGAGATGGGGGGTAGGTTGTTGAAGGTGAGACTGCTTTCGGAGGCGGCGGTGGGGGTGGTGGGATTGTAGAAGGGGATGAAGGAGCCGGTGGTGCCGGAGACGGGCGCGACGAAGCTCATTTGGGTGTTGTAGATGCTGGATTGGTTCTCCAAAGTGTTGGTGATATCTCTGCAACAAGAATAAGAATAGCAAGCGTTGTTTTGTTAAGAATAAACAAGGACGAGAGAGGGGAAAGGGGAGAGGGAATTAATAAGGGTGGCGAGAAGTATCTGGTACCTGTTTCTAAGGAGTTGGGAGGGGAAGAGGTGAAGATGGTGGGCTTCAACTGCCATCCGAGTTGTCTTTATATGTTGTAGGTGTGGTGGATGTTTGCTATTTCTTGTGAGTTGAGGAGAGAAAGGAGAGGGAGAGGTGCGAAGAGGACGAGCGGGGTGGGGCAGGAATGGGATGGGACATGCGATTGAAATGGGTGGGGGGAGCGGTGGGGTTTATTTAGGAGTTGGATTTAGAGAGAGAGAGAGAGAGAGAGAGAGAGAGAGGAGGAATTCAAAAGGTCAAAAGGAAAAAAAAAAAAAAAAAAACAAATCAAAAGATTGAGAGATAGATGGAAAAATTGTTCGGACTCGTTAAGGCTCAGTAAAAGAGATAAAAAAAACTTTTAATCAAATATTAATTGGCTTTTTTTTTTGGCTACAGAAATGGTTGTTTGGTTTAGGGTACATACAAATAATGGTAAGTTCACGTGGGGCCAAAAAGTCTTTATTGATGGGCCTATTTTGAGGACAAGAAACTGTTGTGGTTTGTTGCGGCGGTAGCGAGAGAAAAGAGGGAAAAGCGGAGAGAGTTTTGAACGAAATCTTCTCTTCCATCTTTATTTCGTTCATATCAAAATTTATTTAATGCGAGGGGGGAATCGAAACTGACACGCACCGCTGCCGAACACGTGGCATCCGACGGTCACATGCGGGCACGCGAGCCACGGAGGTACCTTATTCTTCCCGCGCCCAACGTGAATGGGCCGCCCCACCGGTGGGCCCCTTGGGTGGCACGTGTGGGCCAGGAGGAGGGGGTTGGGATCCGACAATTGTGGGGACCATCTGTGGGTCCCATTCCATACACCAGATGCGGGGCCCACGAGCAATCCTCGCGTTGGACGCTTCTGCCCGTACATTTCTCGTGCCTCCACACCCCGGTAAAATCTCATTAACCTTCCATCAGTTTCACCTGACTCACCATGTGAATCCCCTGCAACAGAAAAAAAAGAAAAAAAAAGAAAAAGAAAAAAAAGAAGAAGAAGGAATTCGGGTCGTGTCCGATCTTTTTTTATGACTTCAGTGGATGAATCGGATTTTACATAGCTTTTAAATCACGATATCAATTATATTATCTAAATTATAGATAAAATAAATAAACTTATCATATTTTAAAAATTATATAAAATATGATATAATACTAATAATAAATAAAATTAATTATTTTTTCATAAAAAAAAAAAAAAAAAAAAACAATCCGAGCCCAAATGCATGCCACATCAAATACATCACCCTAACATTTACAATAACACACTCATGGTCTCAATTTATAATTTCTAAGTGATCATATACTTACAGATCAGTTGATGTAATATTAAATAGTCTACTAAAAGGTCTCTTATTGATTAGACGTACCAAAGTTGAGTCCGATTCCATCTTTCTTAGGACTATGGCTCCATCATCTAGGAAAAAAGAAAAGGAAAATGAAAGATAATAGATAAAGGGTAGAGAGGGAGAGGGAGTTGAGGAGTATTTGTTTATTATAATAAATAAATTGTTTGGGAGATTAGAGGACTGGATTAGATGGAACCTAAGGGTGTCAAAGCTTTGATGAAAGTCAGAACAAACAACCAACCACATGGTGCAGTGCATTATTCTCTCATTGGAAACATGGAAGAATTGTTTATTTTTCTACAAAACACTAGCATTATTGATGCTCATAGTTCTTTGTTTCGAACCCATTGATTTGACATGATATATTTATTACGTTTGGCATGTCAGTTTGTGGATTCTTGGTAAAATTTCCATGTTTTCTCAGGTTCCATCTCTTTGCTGGAAACCAGATTTGTGTACACTCCAAGAGGTCTAGCGTTTTATTAAGTGGGCAATTGATAGCCACGCAATAATTGCTCCGAATCCTCTCTTCTTGTTTCTCAAAGATAACGGAATAAAATCCAGGGATAAGTATTTTATTGACCCATCAGTAATGCTGTTTGGCATTGATTTCTATTGAAACATATATTTCTGAAATATCAAATAAGACACCAACAAAGTATGCTTCTTTTTTTTTTTTTTTTTTGACTTAGATTTAGTGCATTTATGTGCTCGTAGTATTATTTTATAGTAAATTAATTTGGAAGAGATGTTTATGAAGGTACATACTAAACTACAATAAAAAAAATCGATCATCTACTAAAAGTAATGATGGGACTTGCATAAAAGAGAAACTTATACTTCCATGTAATTGTGATTATAAGATCGTGCATGCCAGTGTAGACTCAGAGAGTATAATATTTTTCTGTGACAAGGTGACTCCAAGCTTGCAGTGGCATAAAATTATGGTCATCACAAAAAATACTAGCGTTTGTGTTCTTCCTAAGAATAGGCATGGCCAACGGTGGATTATCTTGTACTATTATATTATGCACTCACCCTGTAAACTTATTTGTGCTTTGATTTAATAAGCATATTCACTTTCAAATGTACCATGATCTCAAGATTTCTCGTTCACCACACATGGTGATCGTGGGTGACAAACTTGTTCCCTATGTCTTTCTTAATGCCTCGTGACTCAAAGTAAACTATCATCATTAAACATTTTGAGTCGGATTCGTGCAATCACGCGATCATGGGCCATTACAATGCATTAGTCACCCCCCACTCCTTGGAATACTCGAGAATAGGGTCGAGGAAAAGACAATAGGTGAAAAAGAAGAGAAAAAGAGAGCATGAAAGAGAAATGCCCATCAAGCATACATAGATAGGTGCATGGGTTCTCATCCATCGCACTATTCTATGTCTTCATTATTGCTCCCATCAACCCCAACCATATCACCACCCACATTGCTTAATTACCAAAATCACAAGACCTTAGAAGCTAAAGATTAGAAAAAGGTGGCCATATGACCCCACATCATTTAGGTGGATCTATCAAGATTCGAAAGCGATGGCCTCTCCGATGGCCACAACTATTCGATCATCATCATCACGATCGAATCTTCACCGTCCAACGAACCTTGCAAAAAGTAAAGGGGGGAGAGGATAACATGCGTGTTTGTGCTTCCCCCTTTTACAGGCAATTGGAAGCACCTTGACTCGTGGGCACAACCTCACATCCTTTTCTTTTTCCCTATCCAAGTTAAAGCTGAATCCTCTATGCATGTGCCCTGCCATCCTCCTTCCATCCTTTTTCTTGGTTCTACTCTCCATTTGGTGAGAATCTCACTAACCCCCATCTCTTCCCACCTTTCCCTCCCCTTTGTTTTCTTATCCTTTTTCCTTTTTCTTATATTTGTCATTGCTCTTCACCATGGCTTTAAGGAAGATATCATATGTTCAAAGCAAAGGTTGTACCATATTCTGACCAAAGGGATAGGAAAGTTGGAGGTCAGGTTCCCAACACAAGAAGCCCAAAGCAACTCCCTCACCTTGGTTGAGAGTTGGTTGTGAGGCAACTTCCCTGCCACCTCTTTCATCGGGGGTTTGGTCTCCCACCCTTATCATTATTTCTTGCGCTGGAAACATGCCTTACTTGCGACATTTTGTGATTACAAGGGCCCTTCCAAAGATCTTTGCTTGGAATCCATGCATTATATGTGACCTTTGGGCCCCCAAGAGATGCAAAAAAAGTCCATGGAGTGTTTGTGGTGTTCACTTAAAATCCTTGGTTCTTTTCACTTGAGAAATGATACCTGGCATTCGTGTTGAGTCTCCACCACGGCATCAATGACTTGGAAAGCTAAAAACAAGCTATTCCAACAAATATTAAACTTTAGATTAAGAAAGGCCGGCAAACGTAGTAGTCATTTTACATTCTTAGAAAATATATCAAGAAGCAGAGTATCACAAGTTAGGCAAGGATGCAATCAAGTTTAAAATCCAAATCATTCTTCACTGAGCTGATGTTTATCACAAGCATAACCAATTCAATTTGCATCGACCCGCGATCGAAAAATCTTGTCTCTTTTCAATGGAAAAATGGTCTTATGTGGGTCCTTCAGAGGCAATTGTGTGCAGTCTCCACCAAGGTAGTGATTGCTTGGAAAGCTAAATTAAAGTCGTTGACCCTAAAATTAGGCACTAATCAACTCATAACGTGTTATTATTTATGAAAAAAGACATACATTTAATAAAATCAAGTTTATATCAGCCTTCAACAGGAACAGCTATAATTAACATATGCATTTATACTCACATTTACCTTGTGATTAATGGCCAATAAAGACAATCTTGGATTAGCAGCACCATTCAATGGGGAATGAAAAATATTACAGGGAATGTGGGGTCACTTTACCTGCATGGTACGTAGGACGGGATTAGGCCCACATGTTCCCTAATCATCCATCACCATCTCCTATCAAGCATCTAATATTTTCAACCTTCTATAACAATATCTATATATGATGTATGTTAATAGGATGACTGGTCGCTGATCCCTTTCTTCATGCATCAGACAATACCATTAGGTGAGCACATTTGTTCGATAGCCAACAAAGCTGACACACTCCAACAGCAGAGCCAATGACTGGCGATGCAATTTAACCATAGTGGATGCTAGCCTTGAAAGATGGATATCTAGAGCCATTTACTAAGTATTCTTTGTTTGTGAAAAGGGACCCCCCAACTTGTGAAGAACTGTTTGGCATGCTTAGCCTAATCGGACAATGACAGGTTCTTAGCTTTAGTAGAGCCATCAGCCAAGGAATAGAACTGGTCTTTTCTTTGTCACTTTTAATGTATTGGTGATAGATATTAATCTGCTGGCTACCAAAGAGCCTCAGAATAGACCAGAAGATGATATGATTGTGTAAGAAGAATATGACTGGTCCAAAGGCCCAGTGAGAACCTTGCAACTAATTCAAACAAAACAATTGGAAATGGAGGACCGAAACTTGCACCGCAAGGACACGTGGTCCAAGGAAACGAATCAAGCATGGTTTTGGATTTTGTTTTTTTTTTTTTTTCTCAAGGAAAAAAGGTTCTGGAATTTATTCAGAAAAAAAGGTGATTCTTGGTTATCTATAGAATCTATTTTCGTGAAACATAACTTCACTACATGTACGACAGGGTTCTTTCATCTTTGGCTTCTCTAACTTTAAACAAAGATGCTCTTCCCCTCCTCCTCTCTTTTTTTCCCCCTGCTAATCATCAGACCAACGGTCATGTTGATCAAATGATACGATTGTTAGCTTGTCAATCGCCTGCAACATTTAATTTGATGGAAAAGGCAAAACTAATACAATAACAAAAATGAATAAATGGATCGATGAACCAAAGAAATGGAAGGATAATGGTTAAGTAACTACACCAACAAGACAAATGGCTGAAAATTAAATTTGGTTGGCAAGGTCGATCGATGCAGTCCAAAATAGAGACTATTGAGAACTAGTTTGGAGACTCTGATTATTGTGCTTTTCTAGCAGTGGTCAATTAAGAGGGCCCTCAATCACAAATTTAAGATGAAAGGTTTCTGCTCAGACAATGATAGGGAGCAAGAGTGATGCATAAGAAGACCGAACAATTAGAATCCAGATAGGTCACAATAGATCGAGTGCGACAGGTCGAAAGCATGTGCTTTGGACCAATAATAGAAGCATATAAGGTTGGGCACCATAGCAAGAATATAGAACAAGAAGGTAAAAGGAAAGATCATTGCTTCCAATTGGAGATCAGCAGCCTCCATCAATGCCTTTCAGATAGATGTTTTAAACCAGCTGCCACTACTTAAATCCAAAGATTGGTTTTGGTTGGCCCTGACGAGCAACATATCAAAGCATTAAAAGAAATCACAGCATCCACCACTAGATTTTGTTTTATACTTTAGGCTTTAGCTCACATGATGCTTTGGTGGAGAGCAGACCCAAAACCAGTCACTTGACAGAATCTGGTCGCAATCAAATACACCTCACATATATTCTCCACTTCCATATGCCATTACCGATATCAGTAACAGGAAGCAGCCACTGACCCACTTCTCCATGCCTCCATGAGATGGCACCATCAGCATTCAGGCTCATCATGTCAACATAGGCCATGATTCAGTCTGTCACTGAATCATGTCAACATAGGACATCATCTACCTTTCCAACCGTCATTTAGATTGTTGGATGTAATTATTTGAATTCCTCTTTTTGTGCTTGGTGCAGCAGCATGCTCTCCCTCTAGACTTTTGGTGCAGCAAAGTTGCCAGCCTAAAATTCATCTATGAGCTATCTAAGCTTGGTGAGGTTTGTCGACACAACAAGAAAATTATCTATTGAAAGGTTTTCATTGTCCGCCACATCTAGCAAGGTTGTTCTATTAGTTCCAACTTTCACCAATAATTATTCTCTATATCCAATCATTAATTTCTCAGGAGTGGAATCCACATGCATTGATCCAGATTGAATGTCACCTACTCTCCACTCGAATCATTGAACATGGAATGGTAGCAAAACGGCAGAGGTAAGTGATTTGTCTATGTTGTTGAACAATAATAGAAGGTGAAAGTCCAAAAAGATATTGTTGCTGCGGATGCAACCACTTCCAGAAAACAGAACAAGCATTTTCATACCATCAATTGAAGGAATTTTTGGATAATTCTAAATAAATTTATTTATTTTAATTATGATGCTAAAAAAATTCATGAATACCAAATTTTTAAGTTTAAAAGAAGTTACGTTACCCTAAGAAACTGTGTGGAGTAAATCACCAATTAGCCCATATGCTCGTAGTCAGGCATAAATCATGAATGGATAACACCCAAATCTATTTGTTCCTAGATATGTCGTGGAGATTGTTTGAGAGCCAAAAATAACTTTTATACTTTATTCACCATACTTCTTTTTTATCTCGGATGTCTCTGCCTTTTCATAACTGCCTTTTGCATAAGAAATAACTTCTCACTCTTGCTTAAATACTGAAAAGTTATTTAGGATAGAATAAAAATTACTTTCCACTCTTACTCAAATACCAAGTAGTTTTTCAAATAGTAGAGAGTTTTTTTAATAAGCCCATCATGTAGAAATCTATGTTTCCAACATCTCGCACTCGCATGTGATGGTTTTCTCACCATCCACGCACTTCTCAAATCACAACTCTCTGCATTATCACAGAAAAATAATTCATGTAGGAAAATGGGTCGTGCGGCCAGTGAGCACACCTATATTAGGAAGCTCAAACCATGCACCAGTTTAGGATGACATCGTAGCTTAAAATCTCGAAAAAACTAAATACTTTGGTAAAACAATTATGTTTCTCGCGATTCCCTAAACTAATTTTGTTACATCAAACCAAGCATACTTAATCCTATAAAAACTATACTTGACTTTCCATTCTCAACATGTATCCATAATTATGTTCAAACTTTTCAGAAGTAAACATAATTAGTCAGCCAATGAACACATAAAAAGATATAATCAAAAATAGTCTTCTAATCGCACTCATATTGCTCGATTTCATGTGAACTACTTTTCTAGACATGCCCCATAGAGTCGAATCATAAATGACCTTAGGTAGCATGCTAAAGTAACAAACATTCATATGTCATTTTACAATATAGTCAAAAGTCTCATAGGGCATAATATGAGGCCAGTTTATGTACACAGCACCAAGGAACTCATACAGTAAGGAAGTGGGGATTCAATGTTTATCGATATGCTTACTCACCTTTTTTATCGGTCGACTCAAACACGTGATATGAACATATGCTATGAACATATGCTATGGTGGTTTTCTCGTTCTAAATATAGGTGTGTCTGTAAATATTAATATACCACCATATGGATTTTAGCTTAATCACAATGTCTTACTATTTGTGACTAGCCTTAGATCTTATTAGTTCACTTCACTTACAAATAATCAAGTTCTTACATTCGGTTTCTCCTTAGGCAAACATGAAAGTAAGAATTATGTTTGGTCTATTATTGTCATGAACCTCATCTTGACCTTTGTCAAGGCGATATATAATGTTACATGCTTCTTTTACTCTCATTCATAATTTAGCACGTCGTGTCTCATCCCAGCCCACTCTTCTAGTGCCTAGGGTGATTGCTTGTATGAGCAAGCCATTCTTTTGCCTAACGACATACTTTTCGTTAAGACATGATAAAATAATTGAACAAATCAAAGCCTTAAGACTATAGGCGACCAACTAACCAGAATAGAATAAAAAGCTATACATAGGCCACCAGCTAAGTCTTCTAGCTATGCCCTTGTTTTCAAACCATATGAGATACCCAAAAAATACAAAGAAGACTTAGAAGACAAAGACCTTCCAGGTGAAATCAACAAGAGACTCCAAACTCTTGAGCTCATCCACTCTGTTCTTGATACACCTGAAACTTCAGAAAAATCAGTAGCTATCCTAGAACAGGAGAGTGATCACTCCAGTGAGTTTAGTGACTCAGAACAAATCAATGAATCTAGCCCAAGTAGCCCAATACCAGGTGTTGGTGCAGAAATCCGTCGTCGCCGGAGGTCGCCGGAATCAAGGCCGCTGAGGTCGCCGCCGGGGACCTGCAAAACGAAGTCCCGTCCGGAACCGGTGGGGTGGTGGCTCCGGCAGGACCCTCCGACGGTCAAGTTAGTTTCCGGCCAACAGTAATGGAGTGCTCGGAATGGGTTCCGGAGCTTAGAGAGAGTCGAGAGTTCAGAGAGCTTAGCCTTAGTATGTCGGGAGGGGTCCTTTTATAGCGGAGCTTAGTTGATAGTGACGGCTGTGCCGTCTGGCAGAGAGTCGTCGGGCAGCATGGAGTTCGGTACGGAGAGGGCGGCATCGTCCGGTGGATCGTGGGAGCCATACTGGCACGTCGTGGGCCGCATGGAGTCCGATACGGAGAGGAAGGCGTCGTCCGGTGGATCGTGGGAGCCATACTGGCGAGTCGTGGGCCGCATGGAGTCCGGTACGGAGAGGAAGGCGTCGTCCGATGGGTCGTGGGAGCCATACTGGCGAGTCGTGGGTCGCATGGAGTCCGGTTCACGGAGAGGAAGGTGCCGTCCAGTCTTGCTGCAGGCGACAGTTCGTCCGAAGGAGTTCGGACTTGTAACAGAGTTCGGCCGCTGAGAGGACTTTATTGAAGCTCGGCCGCTTGGAGTCGGCCCGAAGGGGTTCGGCCGCCTGGGCTCGCCTGGAGTCGGTCCGAAAGGAAAACCCGGGAGGAGTTCGGGTGGCCGAACGGGCGTCTGGGAGGAGTCCGTCTCCCGAAGAAGTCCTGCCGCTTGGAGTCCAAGGAGCTCGGCCGTCAGGAAGTTCGGCGGGCGGTAGGGAAGTTCGGCCCGGAGCCTGGCGCTGTGGAGTTCGGCAGCTAGGTAGTTCGGCCCGGACCTTGGCGCAGGGGAGTTCGGCCTCTAGGCAGTTCGGCCCGGACCTTGGTGCAGGGGAGTTCGGCCGTGGTAGGGGCTCGGCCTGGCGCCTGGCGCTAAAGCTCTTCAGCGGCTACTGGTTACATTGGGCTGAGCGTCGGGCCGGGCTTCGGCAGGAGCGGGATTTATCCCCAACAGTAGCCCCCCCACTCCCGAGTTCAAAAATTGAAGGAAGGGAGTACCAAAACAGGCGACTGCCGAAGTCTTCTTCCAGGCTCCGCATTTGTTGCAGCTGAAGCTCGGGGGAGGTCTCATCTCCAGCCAATATTGACGCTGAAGTTGAGGCTGAGGCTTGGGGGAGACCTCATCTTCAGTCGATGTTTGGAGTTGAAATGGAACTCGTTTCCAGCTAAAGTCGATGAAGCTGATGTTGAAGCCGAAGTAAAACTCGCCTCCTTCGGTCGAGGTCGGATTTGAGCTCCTCGGGGGCGACATTATCTTCATCAGTTGAAGTCGACTCGAGGGAGACCTCCTATCTTGCAGCCGAGGTTGAAGTGCGCGCTCGGGGGAGATCTTATCTCCTACGGCCGAGCTTCTCTCGGGGAGATCTTATCTCCTGCAGCCGAAGTGAAGTGCGCGCTCGGGGGAGATCTTATCTCCTGCAGTCGAGCTTCCCTCGGGGGAGATCTTATCTCCTACGGCCGAGGTTGGTGCTCGCGTTAGGACGAGGTTCTCCTCCTGTTCCTAACCGAGGTTGTTTCGGTCGCTCGGGAGAGATCTTATCTCTAGCCGAGGTTGTCAACGGTCGCTCGGGAGAGATCTTATCTCTAGCCGAGGTTGATGCTCGTGTTAGGACGAGGTTCTCCTCCTGTTCCTAACCGAGGTTGTTCGGTCGCTCGGGAGAGATCTTATCTCTAGCCGAGGTTGTCAACGGTCGCTCGGGAGAGATCTTATCTCTAGCCGAGGTTGGTGCTCGTGTTAGGACGAGGTTCTCCTCCTGTTCCTAACCGAGGTTGTTCACGGTCGCTCGGGAGAGATCTTATCTCTAGCCGAGGTTGGTGCTCGTGTTAGGACGAGGTTCTCCTCCTGTTCCTAACCGAGGTTGTTCGGTCGCTCGGGAGAGATCTTATCTCTAGCCGAGGTTGTCAACGGTCGCTCGGGAGAGATCTTATCTCTAGCCGAGGTTGGTGCTCGTGTTAGGACGAGGTTCTCCTCCTGTTCCTAACCGAGGTTGTTCCGGTCGCTCGGGAGAGATCTTATCTCTAGCCGAGGTTGGTGCTCGTGTTAGGACGAGGTTCTCCTCCTGTTCCTAACCGAGGTTGTTCCGGTCGCTCGGGAGAGATCTTAGATCTCTAGCCGAGGTTGTCAACGGTCGCTCGGGAGAGATCTTATCTCTAGCCGAGGTTGGTGCTCGTGTTAGGACGAGGTTCTCCTCCTGTTCCTAACCGAGGTTGTTTCGGTCGCTCGGGAGAGATCTTATCTCTAGCCGAGGTTGTCAACGGTCGCTCGGGAGAGATCTTATCTCTAGCCGAGGTTGAAGTGCGCGCTCGGGGAGATCTTATCTCCTGCGAGCTTAGGCTTCTTAGGACGAGGTTCTCCTCCTGTTCCTAACGCGGTTGGTCGCTTTTTCTCTGTCACTACATGGTTTTCGCATCCAGGAATAATATTATCGAAAGAAAGAAATTTTATTAAAAGGAAGTTACTAGTAGCGCATCCCCCAAATTCTGTATTTTAAGATCGTGATAACGTTGTTCCTCCGCATTTCTTCGGCAATAAGTTTCGGGGTGGACGACCTCTTCATGCTGGCCTCCTCAATTTGGTGCAAGCTCTTGTTGCTGGGAGACGACGAATCGCTGATGCACCGAGATCTTCCCAGGGGCAATGTGAACGACGCCGTAAGGTGGCCGACCTTCTTGCAGTCTCTGGCTACGGCAGCGCCCTTAGCCGATCTTTTTCTGCTTCAGGCCGGTACCGGAGGAATTTATCCAGCCGACCCATTCTGACGAGCTCCTCAATTTCGTCTCGGAGCTGGATGCATCCCTCCGTGTCGTGGCCGTGGTCGTGATGGTAGAGGCAGTACTTATTTCGATCGCGCTTGTTTGGGGGAGATCGTAATCCTTTCGGTCTTGGCAGCTGGTGTTTTACTTCGGTGAGAATCTGGGTTCGAGGAGCGTTGAGGGGGGCATAGCGGCGGAACCTTCCGGGAGGAGGACTTCTTCGCGCCTCTTTATCAGGGCGAGTTTGAGGAGTTCGGGCCCGCCTGCTTTCGTAGGGGGTCTGCGAGTGCAGCCGAGCTTCACCCAGCTCTTCCTCGTCCGCCAGTCGGTCCTTTCTGACGAGCTCCTCATCTTTCAATTTGAAGGCTTCTTCCGCACGGGCATATCTCTCGGCTTGAGCCAGCAGGTCGGCGAAGTCCCTGGGATACCTTTTTTCCAGAGAGAACAGCAAGTTATTTTTCTGAAGGCCGCCCTTAAGTGCGGCCATCGCGACAGACTGGTCCAGGTCCCGGACTTCCAATGCCGCGGCGTTGAACCGAGTGACGTAAGTCCGGATGGATTTCCCTTGCTTCTGCTTGACGCTCATCAGGGAATCTGAACCTCGGCTCGGTCGTCGGTTGCTGATGAAGTGGGCCGCGAACCGACTGCTCATCTGGTCGAAAGAGAAGATCGTGTTGGGCTTCAACGCCGAGTACCAGTTCCTCGCTGCTCCCTTTAAGGTAGACGGGAAGGCTCGGCACAGCATGGCATCTGAAGCGCCGTGAAGCAGCATCATGGCCCGGAAGGCCCCTAGGTGATCAACCGGATCAGAAGTTCCATCGTAGCTTTCCAGTTGAGGGAGCTCGAAGGTCGGTGGAACAGGTTCTTGCATAATTTGGGGAGAGAAGGGAGGTTCGGCACGGACGCCGTCATGATGAGCCGAGGTGACGTGGCCGAGCTCTTCAATACGCCGGTCCATCTCCCGTAGCCTGCAATCGAGGGCGTCGTCTTGGCTGCTGATCTTCGGATGCTTCTGACTACGAGTGGGAAAAGGTCTCCCCCAGAAGATAACAATAGTCCGAACACGGATCCCTGGCCCTCGGTTTCCCCTTCTCTGGGGCGACCGGTACGCTGGCCTTGGTACACTTCCTTGGGGCCGATTCCCGACGTCCCAATGGTGGGTTCTCCGGTGGAGTCGCCACCGAGAGCTGCTGTATAGCCTGCAATGCCTCCGTGAGGCCACGGACCTGTCGGACAAGTAGGTCAAACTGCTCCGCATCTACCGCGAGTAGGGAGCGGGCCCGTGTTGCCGGGGCCGGAGTGGGAGCGGACGGACCCGAACGGGATCGGGCCGCGGAGGCTGCCGACCTCCGGGTCGAGGCTCTTCTGGGGGGCATTTTTCTTTCCAGAAAAGGAATCCTGAAGAGGGAGAAGAGAGATCCGGAGCAGGGGAAGGAAATCATCGCCGAGCACTCCTTTAAGAACAAGGGAACCTCGAAGGTTCAAGCCCTTCCTCTAGCGCCAATCTGTTGGTGCAGAAATCCATCATCGTCGGAGGTCGCCGGAATCGAGGCCGCTGAGGTCGCCGTCGGGGACCTGCAAAATGAAGTCCCGTCCGGAACCGGTGGGGTGGTGGCTCCGGCAGGACCCTCCGACGGTCAAGTTAGTTTCCGGCCAACAGTAATGGAGTGCTCGGAATGGGTTCCGGAGCTTAGAGAGAGTCGAGAGTTCAGAGAGCTTAGCCTTAGTATGTCGGGAGGGGTCCTTTTATAGCGGAGCTTAGTTGATGGTGACGGCTGTGCCGTCTGGCAGAGAGTCGTCGGGCAGCATGGAGTTCGGTACGGAGAGGGCGGCATCGTCCGGTGGATCGTGGGAGCCATACTGGCACGTCGTGGGCCACATGGAGTCCGGTACGGAGAGGAAGGCGTCGTCCGGTGGATCGTGGGAGCCATACTGGCGAGTCGTGGGCTGCATGGAGTCCGGTACAGGAGAGGAAGGCGTCGTCCGGCGGGTCGTGGGAGCCATACTGGCGAGTCGTGGGTCGCATGGAGTCCGGTACGGAGAGGAAGGTGCCGTCCGGTCTTGCTGCAGGCGACAGTTCGTCCGAAGGAGTTCGGACTTGTAACAGAGTTCGGCCGCTGAGAGGACTTCATTGAAGCTCGGCCGCTTGGAGTCGGCCCGAAGGGGTTCGGCCGCCTGGGCTCGCCTGGAGTCGGTCCGAAAGGAAAACCCGAGAGGAGTTCGGGTGGCCGAACGGGCGTCTGGGAGGAGTCCGTCTCCCGAAGAAGTCCTGCCGCTTGGAGTCCAAGGAGCTCGGCCGTCAGGAAGTTCGGCGGGCGGAGGGAGTTCGGCCCGGAGCCTGGCGCTGGGGAGTTCGGCAGCTAGGTAGTTCGGCCCGGACCTTGGCGCAGGGGAGTTCGGCCTCTAGGCAGTTCGGCCCGGACCTTGGTGCCTGGCGCTAAAGCTCTTCAGCGGCTACTGGTTACATTGGGCTGAGCATCGGGCCGGGCTTCGGCAGGAGCGGGATTTATCCCCAACACCAGGTATTGACCTAGAAAAATCAGAACAAAATCTTCAAACTAACAAAATTAAAGGATGGACTTGGAATACTAGTCTCTATAGTCATAATCCTCAAAGACTTTATTGGCCCGGACCAACCATACTTGACATGGGCCTTGAAGAAAGATCCATACAACAAAACCAGTATTCGGCCCAAGCCATTTACGAATGAAATATAGATGGCCAAACAGAATATAACATCCTAGGCATATTGTAATAAATAACTATGGTTGCAACTGCCTACAAAATCAAAAGTAGAGTCCAAGATCAGTCTATAGCTGTAGCCCTTATCTCAGGCTTCACTGACCAACTCAAAGAATGGTGGAATTTTCTTCTCACCGATGAAGAGAAAAACCAAATCATGAATGTAATAAAAAAAAATCATGATGGTCAAGCTATCAGAGATGAAAGTGAAAATGAAATATAAGATGCAGTTTTCATCCTCATCTTTGCAATCACCAAATACTTCATAGGAGATCCTTCAAAATTCAGGGATAGAACCTCCAAAATTTTAACAAACCTTAAAGGTAAGAAACTTCAAGACTTTAAATGGTATAAGGATGTATTCCTAACCAAAGTTTTAACCAGAGATGATTGCAACCAATCCTTCTGGAAAGAAAAATTTCTTGTAGGATTGCCTTCGGTCTTCTATGAAAAAATAAGAACCAAACTTAGGAATCAAAATAATAGAAGGATCCTATATGATAGTCTAACATATGATGAATCTAATAAGCACAATAAATGAAGAAGGATTCAATCTATGCACAGAACTAAAACTTAAGCAATAACTCAAGAAGGAACAAATAACAAGCAAAATGGAACTAGGAAGCTTTTGCCAATAATTTGATCTTCCTCCTATCAAAATCGAGACCAAACCTTATAAAAAATCTAAGGAATGTAAACAATATCGTAGGAAGGCTTATAAAACACCTTGGAAACCCCAAAGCACTAAAACAAAACTAACTAAGCCTACTTATAAACCATCATACCTCAAACCTAAAAGGAAACCTTTCATAAAGAAAGAGAAAACTTCAAAGCCTCCAATCTGCTATAGAGGTGGCAAACTAGGATATTTTAGTTTAGACTGCAAAATAAAATTCAAAATAAATAGCATCGAGCTAGATGAATCAAATCTTTTAGATTCAATCAAATAAAATCTAAGGATCCTCCTTCTAAACTCTGATGCCAGTTTCACTGACTCAGAATCCTAGATATCAACAATCTCAGAAAGAGAGATTTGTATAATAACCAAAGAACAAGATTTATTACTAGACTTTATTGACAAAATCCAAGATCCAAAACTCCAGAAATAATATTTAACTAAGCTAAAAAACTTCTTAACTAAAGATACTAGAGAGAAAAAAGTTCAAACATATAGTCTAAGCAACATCCTAAAAAGATTTGAACCAAAAGATAGAAAATAGGTCACTATCCAGGACCTCCAAAAAGAAATAAATGACCTTATAAAAGAAATAACTCAAATAAAAGCCCAATTAGAAGGTCTTAAAATAAACAACCATACTAGAGAGACTGATGATCTTGAAATCTCAACCTTTGTTGAAGTACTATCCCAATTACAAATCCAAAACTGAAACGTAGAGATAACCTTGTTGGTTGATGATTTTAGACTTAAAACTATTGCCCTAATTGACTCTAGCGTAGATTCAAACTGCATTCAAGAGAGCTTGATATCCATAAAGTTCTTCAAAAAAAAAAAAAAAAAAAAATTGACCACTGTCAGTGAATTGGAGTTAAAAATCAACTACAAACCCACCAATGTTCTAGTTTTACAATAATAATATCTGTATGAAGACTTCCTTCATACTTGTCAAAAATTTAAATCAATTAGTCATCCTAGGAACACCTTTCCTAAATATGATCAAATCTTTCTCGGTTGATGAGGATGAAATCAAAGTTAAGTTTCTAGGTCAAGATCTATTCTTTTAATTCATTAGTCTACCCTTCTATAAAACACTCCAACTACTCAAAGACAACTCAATTAACCTAATTCAAAGGAAACAAAAGCAACTAGAATACTTAAAAGAAGAGGTTAGTTACAAAAGAATGGATGAACAACTACAAACAGCAGATGTAAAAAATAAAATCTAAATATTTAGAGAAAATTTAGTCAAAATCAATTATTCTGAATTACTAAATCCCTTCTAGATCCGAAGAAAACATATTGTTGATCTTTCTTTTGAGGACAACTTTGATGAAAAATACATACCTACCAAAGCAAGACCAATCCAAATGAATTCCAGTATCTTAGAATACTACAAAAAGAAAATTCAATCTCTACTAGATAAAAAACTAATCAGATCCAGTAGATCCCGTTGGTCCTGTGTAGCTTTCTATGTCCAAAAATGAGCTGAGATAGAAAGAGGCGTCCCTAGGCTTGTTATCAACTATAAACTATTAAACACTGCCTTAAAATGGATAAGATATTCCATCCCAAATAAAAAGAACCTTTTAACTAGAATCACGAAGGCCAAGATATTCTCAAAATTTGATCTTAAATCTAGTTTCTAGCAAATCCAGATTTCTAAGGAAGATAAATATAAAACTATCTTTACAGTACCATTTGGTCAATACGAATGGAACGTCATGCCATTCAATCTAAAAAATGCTCCCTCTGAATTCCAAAGAATTATTAATGACATCTTTACATCCTATACTAAATTCATCATTACCTATATTGATGATATTTTAGTATTCTCAGAAATCATAGAACAACACTTTAAAGACCTTCAAACCTTCTCTCATGAAATAACTAGGAACGGACTTGTCCTTTCTACATAAAAAATAGATCTGTTCAAAACACAAATTAGATTCCTAGGTTATGAAATAAACCAAGGAACCACTAGGCCAATCTTAAAAAGCTTAGAATTTGCATCCAATTTTTTTGATAAAATTCTAGAAAAAATTCAACTCCAAAGGTTCTTAGAAAGTTTAAATTACGTCTCGGACTATTATAAGGATCTTAAGATTGTTACTAAACCCCTTTATGACAAACTCAAGAAGAATCCTTCTTCCTAGGAAGATACCCAGACTCAAGCGGTAAAGATAATCAAATCACAAATCAAAGAATTACCATGCCTTTATCTTTCTGATCCAGAATCTTCTAAAATAATTGAGACCGATGCTTCTGATATCGCTTATGGAGGAATTCTAAAATAGAAGAAAGACAATGAGGAAGAACCTGTCCAGTACCATTCAAGAACCTGGAATGAAACTCAGAAGAAATATTCAATCATAAAAAAGAAAGTTTTATTGATTATTTTATGTATTTCAAAATTTTAAAGTGATTTTTTAAACCAAAAATTTTTACTCCAAATCGATTGCCAATCTGCTAAATTTATTTTAAAAAAAGATGTCAAAAATCTTGCTTCAAAATAAGTTTTTACTAGATGGTAGGCTATTCTCTCAATCTTTAATTTTCAAATAGAATTCAGAAGGAGAAAGGATAATTCTCTTCATGATTTTCTCTTCTGTGAATTTCTACAAGAGAATATTTAATGGCCCCTAAAAGGCAAACATCCTCTTCTCAAAATCCTACATCAAAACCACAGATATGGCTTCAAATTATTGAACATAAAGAAGGCTAAAAGAAGACAACTACAAGCCCATCATCTTCAAATAGGTTTGCCCTGTTGGTCCAAAAGGCTACAAGTGAACTAGCCCAAAAATTATAAATTTCAGAAGCCAAGTGCTCCACACAAGTAGTATCTTTCAAAGACAAGAAAGGTAAAGCCATAATTCCTCAAGCCTCCAAAAAATCAGCCATCCAAAACTTTGACAAGAAAATTCTCCAGTCCATCTTCGTTATTGAAGATGAATTTTCTTCTTTAGATCTAAAAACCATTGCCCAATATATTTTTCTTGATGGATGGCATTACCAGCCTAGAGATTCCTACAAAATCCTAGCCTGGTTCGAAGCTATTCTAATGGACACCCATTCAGTGCTCAAAAGGCACTATCTTGATATATATATATATATTAAATATAGTAGTACATTATAACCTACACAATCCTAATGATTTTACGAGACAAATACACATCTCTAGGAATTGGTTTCATCAAAGGATTAGCAATCATATGATGTATAGAAATATACTGCAAAACTACTTCTTTTTGTGCCAGAACATCTCTAATAAAATTATACTCATTGTCTATATGTTTAGTCTTGCCATGATATTTTAGATCTTTAGTGTAAGCAATTGTTGCTGAGCTATCAGTAAAAATTATCGTGGATGGATGTGCATCAAGGATAACTTCTAAGTGACATAAGAATCTTTTGAGCTAAATTACTTCTTGTGGTAGTAGCACATGCTATAAACTCAGCTTCTATGGTTGATAAAGCTATGCATGTTTGCTTCTTACTACTCCATGATATGGCATCATAATTAAGCAAAAATGCATAACCTTAAATTGATTTGCACTCATCTAGGTCTTCACCCCAATCAGCATCAATATATCCAATCAAGCACAAATCCTTTCCTTGATAACATAAGTAAAAATCTACCATGCCACGTAGATATCTCAAAATTCTTTTAACTACTTTCCAATACTTTGGTCCAGGGTTTGACTAAAATTGATTGACCAAGCCAATAGCATAGCAAATATCAAGCCGAGTACACACCATAGCATACATAAGATATCCAACAACATTGGAGTAATGGACTTTTCTCATTTGTTCACATTCTTTTGGAGTCTTAGGGCATATGTTTTGACTTAGGGTCTCACCTTTTACTACTGGTATATCAATATGATTGCAATCTTGCATATTGAAACGTACAAGAATCTTCCTAATGTATGGTTGTTGAGATATGGCTAGGAGTCTTTTTAATCAATTTCTTATGATCTTAACTCTAAGCACATATGCAGCCTCTCCCATGTTCTTCATTTCAAAATTGGAGGATAGCTATTCTTTAATGGTGATGATAAAACTTATCGAATTACTAGCTAGTAAAATATCATTTACATAAAGAGTTAAAATTATAAAATCATTCTCAGATTGCTTGACATATACACAATGGTCTACATCAGTCATCATAAATCCATAAGATGTTATAGCTAAATGAAATCTCTAATTGTTAACCTAAAGATTGATTTTGATGATAACAAAGAATTTTGAGTATAAGTTATAAAGTCTAATAATGTTTATGAGGATGTGTAATTTTAGTATTTTAAGTGCTCATAATTTTTCAAGTATTTTTTGACATCTTAATAAAGATTAAATCAAGTTAAGAAGGCAAGTCTAGCCTATAAATTAAATTGAAAAAGAATAGTTGATAAATAACTATTGACATGCTTGGCATGTAGACTGAGCTAATCTAGTAAAAAACTGAGCTGATCTAGTCTTAATAAATACAAAAAGGTAGAAAGCATAAAAAGTAAAGTTTGTGGATCTAGAAAATTGAGCCGATCCAGCTATAAACTGAGCCAATCCAATTAAAAACTAAGCCAAACTAGTGATTGTAATAGTTAGTTTTTATATCTATAGCTTTTTCATCCCATGAGCTTTTCAACAGTTATTTTCTTATCTCTAACGGTCAGATTCCTTTCTGAAGATCTTCTAGATATCAAAAAATGAAGAAAAATATCAAGAATATATAAGAAATTTTTTGGAGCATTAGAGAGAAGCTTTTGAAGAATTTAGTGAGCATACATTGAGAAAGCCAAAAGGAGTGAGCTAAAACAAGAAAAAGAGTTATTTTCAATGTTATCCTTTGTTCCTTCACTACAAATCATTCTTAAATAAGTGAGAGCAAGAGTGAAGTAAAGTAAAAAAGTAATCAAGTCATGAATCAAAGAGCCTCGCCATCTCTTAATCATTCAAGAAGAAAAAATCAAACCTATAAGTAAAGCAACTCAATTTTCTTCTCTTAGGCTTCAAAAGAGTTTATTTTAAATTATATTTTTATATTTTATTTTAAGTTTCTTGGAGTGAGAAACTTGGGTTGGTTCAAGCCTTAAATTGGATATTTGTAGTGGTTTGATTAGTGAGCCAAGATTAAAATTAATCGGAGTTGATTGTAAGATCGAAAAAAAATAATTACTTATGAGATTTTGGTTCGTGATCTGAAAAAAATCAATTGAATTGATTATGAGTTTGAAAAATAATCTTGTATGATTTTGGTTGGTGAGCCAAGAAAAATCAACTGAATTTAATTATGATTCTAAAAGATAATTAGACTGTAATTCTAGTTATGAATTATAGTTGAATTCTTAAGTGGTATACTTGGGGAATGGATATAGATATTGAGTTTGGCACCGAACCACTATAAAATTTATGTATTTGTGCTTATGCTTATTGTTGTTATTTTTTGCATCTTTTATTTTTTTATTGCTTTTTAGATTCAAGCTTATATTATTTATTATGTGTACATTACTTAGTTTAAATCATTCAAATCTGTACATTAGTCATTTAGTTTTTGAAATATTCAATTCATCCCCCTCTTAGATAGCCATATCTAGACAGTAATTGATATCAAAGTAGGTGCTCTGATTTTTTTTTTATTCTAAAGTTAAAGATCTTATGGCTGATCCATTTGAATTTTTGTTGAATGAAGAAAACTCAACCATTAGACCTCCTTTTTTGAATGGCATCAACTATACTTATTAAAAGCTAGAATGATAATTTTTATTCAAGCATAAGATTATGACATACGAAATATCATACTCAATGATTCTCATACACCCACAATGATTGTCAATGATATGTCTGTACCTAAATCTAAAAAAGATTGAAATGAGCTAGATAAAAAGCTAGCTCAATTAAATGCTAAAGCTATTAATATTCTATTATACATTAGATTATAATAAATTTAATAGAATATCAATATGTTTATCTATAAAAAAGATTAGAGATAGACTTGAAGTGATCCATGAGAGTACAAGTCAAGTCAAAAAATCTAAAATAAATATATTGGTTCATAAATATGAGTTATCTAAAGTGAAACCTCATGAGATAATAAGTGATATGTTTACAAGATCTACTGAAATTATAATGAATTAAAGAGTCTTGAAAAAGACTATTCTAATAGTGATCTTGTATGCAAAATTCTTAGGTTGTTGCTTCAAGAATTGATTGTAATGACTATAAAATATTTGAGAGGAGTACTAATAACTTTTGGCTTGGAAAAATAATGATTATGCATTTCAGGTTTCACAAGATTTTTTAAGTTTATTTAAGAAGATTGAAGAAGGGCAAAATCATAATTTTATCAAGTTAAAGATCAAAAAAATATATTTTGGAAGCCTCAAGAGCAAGTAGAAAAAAATTTTGATATTTTTGAGGTAATTTCATAATTTTTAGATGTCAAAATTGAAAAAAAATTGATTTTGAGAAAAAGGATCGATCCTTGGGTCAACCCTTGCTTAAAAGGACTGATTGGCATGCTGATTTCTAATAGGCACACTCTAAAGGGACGACCCTAGGGTCAACCTCTACTGTTCTACAAGTCAAAAATATAGAATGTTGCATGTTTTATTATTTACCATAAAGGTCGATCCTAGGGTCGACCCCTGTGATAGAAAGTTTTACAATGGCTAGTTTCTCAATTCATTTTAGCTGCATTTAATGCTCATTTATAGCTCTCCAACGGCTACAAACAGGCACTGTTCACTCTCCAATACTTAATGAAGATATAAAAGCTTTCAAAAGATGAAAAAATACAAGAAAAATTAAGCTAATACTTAATCCTAGTAAAAAATTCTCTTCGAGAAAAAAGAAGCATTAAATTCAAGCTCAACCACCTCTCCAAAGCTCATTCAAGTCATCATCCACTCAGAGAAAAATCTGAAAAGCTTCTTCCGTTCTTGTGGAAAGTGCATTTAAAGTTCTATTGTGCCCATCAAAGGGGTTAATCTTGTATTTTATTATCTTAACTCTTGTACTCTATTTTCATTATCTTGTTTTAAGATTTGGAGATTCCAAAACTTGAAAAGGTTGATCTAAACCTTAAATTAGAGTGTATTGGATTGACCTGTATCTAAAAAATAACATTCTAGCTTGGGATAGCTAGGGTCGAAGGTTATCAATGTTGTACTTATTTTGTATATGTTTAGTGAATTTGAATTTTCAAGTAGGAGTTTGGAGAGTGGATGTAGATACAAAGTTGGCATCAAACTACTATAAACCTTGATTATTTATGGTGTGTTAGCTTGCCCTCTACCTTTATTTCTTTATTTTCTTGCATATTTGCTTTTTATTTCTCTATTTTGCTTAAATCAGCCACTACACATTACTTGTTTGTCTTTTCATAATCTTATGGTTCATATTTACTTAAAAATTTTAAAAAAGCTTAATTCATTCTCCCTCTTGGGTTGTATAGCTGGGCAATAAGTGGTATTAGAGTCCGATACTCTAGTTCTTTCTTGATTTAACTATCAAGAGTTAAAGATCTATGGCAGCTCAAGTTGGTGCTTTATTAGCCAAGGGGCAGTCCATAAACCGATCTTCACTTTTCAATAGGTCAAACAACACCTATTAGAAAGCTTGGATGAAAATCTTCATTCAAGCACTAGATTATGATATATAGAGTATCATAGTAAATAGACCAAAAATACCCACTAAATTGATTGATGGTGTGGAATCAACCAAACCTGAAAAAAAATGAAATGAGATTGATAAAAAAATGGCTCAGCTTAATGATAAAGCCATGAATGTCTTGTATTGTGCATTAGATGCAAATGAATTTAATCATATTTCAACATGCATGTCAGCTAAAGAAATATGAGATAGGTTAGAAGTGACTCATGAAGATACCAACCAAGTTAAAGAGTAAAAAATCAACATGCTTGTACATAAATATGAACTTTTTAAAATGAAACATGATAAATCAATAACTAAAATATTTACTCGCTTTATAAATATTATAAATGATCTAAAGAGTCTTGGTAAGTTTTATTCTAACAGTGATCATATGAGAAAGTTTCTTAAATATCTATCAAGAATATATTAAGTCAAAGTTACTATAATCCAAAAAGCAAAAGACTTTAACATCTTACCTTTGAAGAAGCTTCTAGGATCCCTCATGACATATGAGCTAAGCATGAAACAATATCATGAGGAAGAAGTTTAGAAGAAGAAAACAATCACCCTCAAATCCACTATTCAACAAGAGGAGGAATCTGATCAAATGGAAAATAATGAACAAGATGAAGAGTTGGCCCTCATCACTAAAAAATTTAAAAGATTTTTAAAGAAAAGGAAACAAAGAATGGGGAGAAGGCCATAAGCAGAAGAGGAGCATAGCAAGGAGAAGAATAAAGAGCAGCCCCTCATATGCTATGAATATAAGAAATTGGGGCATTTTAAATTCAAATGTCTCCAGTTCAAGAAGAACCCCAAGAAACTCAAGAAAAAGACTATGATAGCTACATAGAGTGATAGCAATGACTTGAGCTTCGAAGAAGATTCTCATAAAGAAGCTAACTTATGCCTTATGACATGCACATGAAAATGAGGTAAATACTGAAACTTTTAATAACTTAACTTTTGAAGAACTCCAAGAAATATTTTATGATTTAGTAGATGATTTAAAAAAGTTAGGGGTAAAGAACAAAGAGCTTAAGTCAAAGAATCAATTCTTACTAAAAGAAAATGAAACCATTTCAAATAAAAAATAAGCCTTAACTCAAGAAAATCTAAACTTGAAAAATGAAATTACAAAATTAAAACCAATGGTAGAAAAATTTATTTTAAGCTCAAATAAATTTTAAATAATTCTTGAAAATCAAAAGATCGTTTATGATAAAGTCGGTCTTGGCTACAATCTTTTAAAAAATCAAAAATATCTAAAATTTTTTTTGTGAATTCATCGAGTAATAAATTTTTAAGTATTACTTACTTTAAATATGATAAAGTAGGATATAAATCCTATATATGTTATTCTAGCAAATCTAAAAATTTAAATGTAAAGAAGATATGGATTCCAAAAAGAACCCTTGTGGCTAACCAAAAAGGATCTAAGAAAACTTGGGTATCTAAAGTTAAGACTTGATTTTATGCGTAGGTGTGTCTTGCATCCTAATAAATAAATAAAAAATAATATTTTGATAATGGATGCTCAAGATACATGATCGATGATAAATCCTAATTCATCACACTTGATGTAAAGAATGGAGGGATGGTCATTTTTGGATACAATGACAAAGAAAAGATCATCGGTATAAGTAACATTAGTATCACTCTCTCTAAATACATTAAAAATATTTTATTAATAGATGGTCTTAAACATAATCTCTTAAACATTAGTCAATTTTGTGACAAAGGTTATAAAGTTATTTTTGAATCTTCATTATGTATTGTAACTAGTTTCAATAATGATGGCATTAAATTTATTAGGCATAGGCATGGTAATGTTTATATAGTAGATTTAAATGATCTTTACATGATAAACATGTAATGTCTAGTTACCATGAATGATAAAATTAATGAGACTAGTTGGCTTTGATACTGTAGGCTTACATATATTAGCATGCATTTTCTTTCAAAATTTATTAAAAAAGAGTTAGTTACCAGCTTACCTAAATTAAATTTTGAAAAAGATAAAATTTGTGATGCATACCAATTAGATAAGCAAACTAGAATTTTATTCAAATCTAAAAATATAGTTTCAACTTTTAGGCCATTAGAATTATTACACATGAATTTATTTAGAACTACAAGAACTACAAGCTTAGATGAAAAATGATATGATTTTGTAATTATCAATAATTTCTCATATTTTACATGGGTTTTGTTTTTGACATATAAGGATGAAATTTTTCATATTTTTTTAAAGTTTTATCAAAAAATTATAAATAAAATAATTTTAATTCAAAGTATTCAAAGTGATCATAGAATCAAATTTGAAAACCAAGATTTTAAAAAAAATTATAATAAAAAAGTCATAGAACATAATTTTTTAGCACCTAGGACATCCCAATAAAATAGGATAATAGAAAAAAAAATAGAACTTTTAAAGAAATAGCTCGTACCATGCTATGTGAAAGCAACCTTCTAAGATACTTTTGGATGGAAGCAATTAACACCGCATGTTACATTTTAAACTATGCCCTAATTAGATCAATTTTTTTAAAAAATATCTTATGAGCTTTGGAAAGAAAGAAAATCAAACATTGCATATTTTCATATTTTTAGTTGCTGATATTTTATTTTGAATAATAATAAAGAAAGATTAAAAAAATTTGATGTAAAATCCAATGAAGCCATTTTTCTTGGTTATTCCTCTTCTAGTAAAGCTTTTAGAGTTTTTAACAAAAGAACTTTAATAGTAGAGGAATCAATGCATGTAGTATTTGATGAGGCTAATGATCTTCCATCAAGAAAAAGCGAAGGTATTGATGATGTAGGTCCTCTTACAGAAAAGACGAATGAGCTCATCCTAAAGGACTCAATAATCCAAAATAAAAAAAGAATATGATAACAAACAAGAGGATGAAGATGAAAAATAATAAGAACAACCTCTAGGTATAAATGATTTTCTAAAAGAATGGAGGTATGTTCACAATCACCCCAAAGAACTCATCATTGGTGATCCTACACATGGGATAAGAACTCCTTCCTCACTTAGAGATATATGTAATCACTTTACATTTGTTTCATTTTTTGAACCTATAAAATCATAAATAAAGATGAAAAAGACTATAATTAGATTAATGCAATGCAAGAATAGCTAAATCAATTTGAAAAAAATAATATATGGATCTTAGTATCAAGATCTAAAAATTATCCTATAGTTGATACTAAATGGGTATAAAAAATAAATTGGATGAAAATAAAAATATAGCTAGAAATAAAGTAAGATTGATAGCAAAGGAATATAATCAAGAAGAGAGAATTGATTTTGATGAAATCTTTACACCAGTTGCCAGATTAGAAGTCATTAGACTTTTACTTGCTTATACTTGCTTTATAAACTTTAAGTTATTTCAAATGGATATCAAAAGTGCTATTCTAAATGGATATATTGCTAAAGAAATATATGTAGAACAACCTTTCGATTTTGAAAATCTTGTCTTTTCTAATCATGTTTTCAAATTGAACAAAACTTCATATGGATTAAAATAAGCACCTAGAGCTTGGTATGAAAGGTTAAGTTTTTATTTAATAATAGTTGTTTAAAAGAAAATATTGATACTACTCTTTTTATTAAAAAAAAAATGATGATATTTTAGTAATATAAATATATATTGATGATATCATATTTGGATTTATAAATGAAACTTTATGTCAAGACTTTACTAAGCTCATGCAGGGGGAGGTCGAGATGAGCATGATGGGTGAACTTACATTCTTTCTTGGACTTCAAATCAAACAAATGAAAGAAAAAATTTTTATCAACCAAAGTAAGTACACAAGAGCTATTAAAAAGATTTAGGATGGAGAGTTCTAAAATAATTATCACCCCAATGAGCCCATCATGCAAGCTTGACAAGGATGAAAAAAAAAAGTATTGATTTAAAACTTTATAGAGGCATGATTAGATCCTTATTATATCTCACTGCTAGTAGATCTGATATTATATTTAGTATTTGTTTATGTGCTCATTTTCAATCTAATCGAAAAGAATCACATTTAAATGTTGTTAAAAGAATCCTTAAATATCTAAAAGAAACTCAAATCTTAGGATTATGGTTTTCTAAGAATTCATCTATCGATTTAATAGGATATTCAGATGCAGACTTTGCTAGATGTAGATTAGATAGAAAAAGCACTAGTGAAACTTGTCAATTTCTAGGAATTAACTTAATCTCTTGGTTTAGCAAGAGGCAAAATTTGATGGCATTATCTATGACCAAGACTGAATACATTACAGTCGAAAGTTGCTGTGTACAAATCTTATAGATTAAGCAACAACTTGAGGATTAATTTGGCATCAAACTTAACAAAACTCCCATAAGATGTGATAATAGTAGTGTCATTAATTTAACTAATAATCTAATTCAACACTTTAGATCAAAATATATTAAAATAAGACATCATTTCATAAGAAAATATATTCAAGATAATGATATAATTCTTGAGTATATTTTTACTGAAAAATAATTGACTGATATTTTTACTAAAGCTCTAAGTGAAGATAGATTCTATGAGATTAGGAGAGAACTAGGAATTCTTGATCCTTCAGCTTAAGTATCATTTTGATTCCAAGTTCTATCATAAAAAGCTCAAACAATCTTGTAAGTGCAATCTTTTCTTCCAATCCTAAATTTTTTCTTAAATTTCTCTTAGTTTTTTTGAATTTTTTGTGCCATGAGTTGAGCCTTGGGATGACCCAATGGCAATCTCATAATTTTTTTTTCTACAGGCAACTTTTTATTTTGGGAAAACTTCATCTCTTTGGCCTAAAGAGGCCGACCCCCATTCCTCTTCCCTATTCTTTATTTCACCCATGCCAAAACCTCCACCTTCTCCTTTCCTTCGATGGCAAAAAACTATCAAAATCTTCCATTTCTCCATGATCGCCCACCAAAATCACCACTATAAGAGTCCATTTCCTCTCCTCTCTATCTCTTTCAGGCAAAATCTAGGGTCCTAGAGACCTTAGTTTCTAAACCCAAAACCTCCCATTGTCGATCATTCTCCCTCAAATCTTCCTTCTCCCTCTCAAAATCCCTTTCATTCTTCCTCTCTCCAAGCTCCATTGTCAAATTCAAGCCCCCTATTGCTCAAAATGGCCCCAAGGATGAAGCTCCCTCAAAGGAGGAAGTCAACCTGTGGGTTGGAAGAAGAGGAAAGAAGAAAGAGAGTGACTCCAGCATCCTCACTAGTTTCGACTCCTGTTCCAAGCCCAATTCCTGCTTCATCATCCTCTCCCCTCAGCCCTAGCAAGGTACCTCTCTCTGGACGAAAAGTAGAACATGAGAAGAATATAGATTTTAGATTTTTTAAAAAAGAGGATTTTTCAATTGGTTCAAAAATTAAAAAGCAAGGTTAGGAGTTTTATTGTCAATTAAAAGAGGCTACTTATGTTGATCTTGTGAGAGAATTCTATTTGAATTTAAGATATCTTAATGGAACAGTGAATTATGTGGTTAAAAGTATTGAAATTATCTTGGACCCAGTTTATTTAGGAGAGATAGTACATTTGCCATGTGAAGGTTACACTGAAATGGAACGTCCAAATAAGGAAGATGGATTTTAAGCTATCTTAGAAAGTGGTAATGTAAGAGACCTAAATAAGTTAGATGCCAAATTTCTTTCAGTAGAGATGAGGCTCCTACATCATATGGTCATAAAATTATTTGTTCCAAGAAGTGGGAGACATGATCTTCTATCAGGTAGAGATATTTGTATCATATATCACGTGATTTCTGAGATCCCCCTAAACCTTCCTATTTTAATGATTGAGGCTATGCATGAGATTCTATTAAGGCACATCTACCATATGGTATGGCTCTCATGCTTGTCTTTAGGAGATTTAGAGTGAGTTTTGAGGAGGCTACCACTAGATTGTCCCACACTAATACCATCAACTGCCACTCTACATTGGATGGATTTTTCAAAAAGTGATGACAGCTGGTCGAAAGGGACTAAGGAGGATGATGAGGATAGAGTTAAGAGAGAGGGTCCTTCTCCACCCCATGATCGTAGAGATTATTTGGACATTTAGTTTGTTTTTGATCATGAGGGAGGTCCTTCGGAGGTGGCTGGATGCACCACTTTTGAGCCATGGCCTGAGCATCATCACTGACATTCGACTATCAGACTAGTTGATGACCAGCTTCACTCTTTCGCACAAGAGGTTGCCAGCATCATCTCGTTAGCCTAAGTGACTACACAGGAGGAGAGCACATACTCGGCACCATCTATTGACCATTTCATTATTCCTCACATTACCATAGTTGTCTCTAGTATGAGTGTAACTCTTTACCATTTGATTCAGATAGTTTTACATATGAGCTCTAGAGTTTTAGCCTTGGAGAGAGATGTTAGGAGTGTTTCATTTTTTGCTGAACAAGATTTGAGTGATCCTACTCAGATTTTGGATTTGTTTGTTGAGGCTGCGAGACTTTGTGGTTTCATGGAGTAAGGGATTGCTACTATGAGAGAGGAGATCAGATGTTCTAGAGAGGCAGTTGCTGCTAGGATGCAGTCCTTGATGCAGTCATTTTCGAGATCTATAGGGCAGCTTGATTCGATCCGACTCATTCTCTTGACCTAGTCTTTCTAGGTTGTCGGGCCATCTCGTTCATCTACTCATGCCAGTACCTCTACTCAAGGCTATGGCAAGCATGGTCGTGGTCAAGCTCATGGATGTGCACCTGACCTTTCCCATCCTATTTCGGATTCTTCTTTTGATTTTGGATCCAGTCATCTCCTCTACTAGATCTTGACTAGCTAGCCTTATGTACTTTAGGATATAGCTTCTGACTTATGTATTTTGGTTGTTTGCTTGTCATGGATGATGTATTTTTTGGTTGTCCATGATTTATGTACTCTAAAGACCTATGACTTATGATACTTTAGTATTTTGGTACAGTAGTTTGACTACTTGTGCTTATGACTCTTGTTATATTTTATATGACTTTAGTTTTTATAAATGTTGATTAGCTTATGAATTGATTTCATATACTTTGAGCAATAAAAATGTCTTGTATATTTGTGGCTTATAAATTTATTTATAAATGCTGTGTGCATTCATAATGAACTTTTAATTGAGCAGTATAATATAGAAAATTAATTTAGGAAGAGTCTTTTTCATTTTGAGAGAAACTTTCTAAGATAATAATTGATGGTATGATGATATCAAAAAGGGGGAGTAGTATAATTGGCCATAAGCAAACCTCAAATATAAATTTTAAAGCAAATTATTCAAATATTGGCAATAAGCAAATTTTAAAGTTCTAGCATCCTACATAAAGTTAATAAATTGCAAACTTCTCTTCTAAAAAGGGCTAAGAGATCAAATCAAGTTATTCCTACTCTTGTACATTGATGTGTTTTTAAATTCTGAAATTCTTAATGGTATTTCTTTTTACTCCAATGCTTCATACATCTTATATTTTTACTTATGCTTAAAATTTTATCGTTATCAAAAAGAAAAAGATTGTTGCTCCAAGAATTGATTTTGATGACTATAAAATATTTAAGGAGAGTACTAATGACTTTTGGCTTAAAAAAAGAAGGATTATACATTTCAGGTTTCACAAGATTTTTTAAGATTATATAAGAAGGTTGAAGAAAGGTAAAATCATAATTTTACTAAGTTGGAGAATAAGAAAATATATTTTGGGAGCCTCAAGAGTAAGTAGAGAAAAATTCTGATCTTTTAAAGGCAATTTCATGATTTTTGGATGTCAAAATTGGAAGAAAATCAAATTTGAGCAAAAAGATTGATCCCTACTAAAAAGGACTGATTAGCATGCTGATTTTTGGTTGGCATGCTCAAAGGAGATGATCCTAGGATCAACTTCTACTATTTTGCAGGTCAAAAATATAGAACGTTGTATTTTCTATTATTTGCCATAGAGGTCGACCCCTATGATGGAAAGTTTTGTAATGGCTAGTTTTTTAATTTATTTTAGCTATATTTAATGCTTATTTATGGCTCTCCAATAGCTACAAATGGGCAAACTCTCCAGCACTTTATAAAGATATAAAAACTTTCAAAAGGAGAAAAAATATAAGAAAAATCAAGCTAATACTCAGTCCTAGTGAAAAATCCTCTTCAAGCAAAAAGAAGCATTCAATTCAAGCTCAACCACCTCTCCAAAGCTCATTCAAGTCATCATTCACTCAAAGAGGAATCTGAAAAGCTTCTCCCCTTCTTGTGAAAAATGCATTTAAAGTTCTATTATGCCCATCAAAGGGGTTAATCTTGTATTTCATTGTCTTAACTCTTGTACTCTGTTTTCATTATCGTGTTTTAAGTTTTAGAGGTTCCAAAATTTGACAAGGTTGATTCGAACTTTGAATCGAAGTATATTAGATTGACTTATATCCAAAAAATAAGTGTTCTAGCTTGGGATAGGTAGGATTGGAGGTTACTGATATTGTATTTATTTTAAATATGTTTAGTAGATTTGAATTCCTAAGTAGAAGCTTGGGGAGTGGATGTAGATACAAGGTTGGCATCAAACCATTATAAACCTTGATTGTTTATGGTGTGTTAGCTTGCTCTATATCTTCATTTCTTTATTTCCTTGCATATTTATTTTTTATTTCTCCATTTTGCTTAAATCAACCACTACACATTACTTGTTTGTCTTTCTATAATCTTGTGGTTCATATTCACTTAAAAATTAATAAAAGATCCAATTCACACCCCACCCCCCCTCCCTCTCTTGGGTTGTAGAGCTGGGCAACATAGGTCCTTACCAAAGGCTTGAAAAGCAAAAGTAACAACAATCCAAGAAGCCAAGGACCTCAGTAAGCTTGCTTTGAAAGAGTTAATCGGATAGCTCATGACACATAAGCTCAATACGAACCAATGCATGAAAGACAAAGAGATGAAGAAGAGAATCCTTGCACTCAAATCATCGATCATTGATGAAAGTTCAATTAATTCTACCTAGGATTCGAAAGATGATGAAGAAATGGCGATGATTATAAAAAAGGTTCATAAAATTTATGACAAAGAAGAAAAAATTTGAATCAAGAAGAAGAAAAGAATCAATTTAGAAAATATAAAAAGAACTACCCCCCACTGAAAAATAGCTCAATAAAAATAAGAAGAAAAGTTATATTGGCTAATTAAAAAAATAGTGAGTGCTGGAATTCTAAAAAAGAGTCATCCTTAAGTGAAGAAGAGATAAATCTATGCATGATGGCTCACAATGAAGAAGCAAGCTTAAATCAATCTAATGATTTTACTTTTGATGAATTACATAATATATTTTTTGAATTATTTAATAATTTTAAAAGGCTATCTACAAGGAACAAAGAGCTTAACAAGGAAAATCAAAATTTGATTAAAGATAAAGATAGATTAGAAGAAGATAAGAAAGATTTGCAAACTAAACAAGATGACTTAATTAAACAAAATGAGAGTCTACAAGAAAAGTAGATAGATTGAAATTAATAGTAGATCAAAAGAATGAATTATTAGTTAAACAAAAGGATTTGTTAGAAAAAAATTGAAACTTTAAAAAATAAAATAAATGAACTAAAATAAATTGTAGATAAATTTTTCATTAGTTTATAAAATTTGCATATATTAATGGATAAACAAAATATGACATCTAAAGCTAACTTCTTTGCAAAACTAAGGTATTCAAAAATTTCTATTGATAAATATCAATTTGATAAAAAATTCATTACATGCTTTAAATGCAATAAAGCTGGATATAAATCACTTGATTGTTAAGCTAATACATATAAGAATATAAGGATCAAGCAAATTTGGATTCTAAAAAAAATTATATACTAACCTCAAAGGATCCAAGTTAGCTTGGATACCAAAATACACTTAATCTTTATGAGTGCAAGTATGTTTGACATCTCTCTAATCTAAAAGAGAATGACACATTAATTATGGATGCTTAAGGCACAAAATAGAAGATGGAGAAGTTAAAATTTTTGAAGATAAGTTAGTCTCGGTAAATTAATAATTATTCCTACCATTCAATTAAAAGGTATATTGAAATATTAATGCTAATTTCAGTATTAGCCAATTGCATGTCAAATGATTTAATATTTTATCTTATTGATTTTGATGATGTTATTTGGATAGACTATTATATTTGAGAATTATGATTGAAAATATATTGAATAAAACTAATTTATAAACTCCCATGATTAGTGTTTAAGAATAATTTGAAATAATGACATATTTATTTGATGAGCTGAATTTTTTTAAAAAAATAGTTTCAAACTCAATTGGTATCTTGAATTATAGTAAATACTTATAATGACAATAAGGAGGAAAAAATTTGATAAATAAAAAAATAAATTTAACATATTAAATTACATCAAAATTATATCATAATGTGATATTTTTTATAATGTAATTAATATTTTTTATAATGTGATATTAATTTAGTTATGAGAAACAAAATTCAATAAGGATAATAATTGGTTCTATTATATCAAGAGTAAGCAAGAAATAAAACTAAAAAATTTGGATATAGTAAGGAGGAGAAAATTTTAAATTAAAAAAAATGAACTCAATTGATTATAATATTAAGAGGGAGCTTAATGTTTTTGGATTGTTGATTTTATTGATTACCTCATTTTTGAGTTATCCTTTTTGATATCCCTCTTAATGTTTTTGGATTGTTGATTTTATTGATTACCTCATTTTTGAGTTATCGTTTTTCATACTATCAAAAAGGAGAGTTATTGTTGAGTATATGCTTGATCTTAACTAAAATAAAGTATATTTTTATTGTTTAGTAGTTTCATATCTTTTAAATATATAATTCTTTAGAAACTTACTATATATTATTTTGCATATATTCAAAAGTTTTATTATCATAAACAAGGAAGAGATTATTGACTTAAAGATTAATTTTGATGATGACAAAGAGTTTTGAGTATAAATTATAAAGTCTAACTATGTTTATGAAGATGTGTAGTTTCAAAATTTCTAGTGCTCATAATATTTCAAGTATTTTCCAACATCTTCATAATGATTAAATCAAGTTAAGAAGGAAAGTCTAGCCTACAAATCAAATTAAAAAAAAAATTGATAAACAAGTTTTGGCATGTAGACTGGGCTGATCTAGTCAGAAACTGAGCCAACCTAGTCTCAATAAATACAAAAGACAAAGCATAAAATGTAAAGTTTGAGAATCCAGGGGACTGAGCCAACCTAGCTATAAACTGAGCTGACCTAGTTAAAAACTAAGCCGACCCAATGACTAGTTTTTATATCTACAGTTTTTTCATCTCATGAGCTTTTCAACGGCTATTTTCTTATCTTCAATAGCTAGATCTCTTTGTAAAGACCTCCTAGATATTAAAAAGTGGTGAGAAACCTCAAGGATATATATGAAAATCTTTGAAGCATTGAAAAGAAGCTTTTGAAGAGTTTAGTGAGCATACATTAAGAAAGCCAAAATGAGTGAGCTGAAAAGAAAAAAGAAGAAGTTATTTTCAGAGTTGTCCTTTATCCCTCCATCATAAATCATCCTCAAACAAGTGAGAACAAGAGTAAAGTAAAGTAAGAAAGTGATCAAATCAAGAATCACAGAGTCTCACCATCTCTCAATCATTCAAGAAGAAGAAATCAAGCCTACAAATAAAGCAACTCAATTTTCTTCTCTTGGGTTTTAAAATAGTTTATTTAAAATTATATTTCTATATTTTATTTTAATTTTCTTAGGATGAGAAACTTGGATTGGTCCAAGCTTTGAATTGGATGTTTGTAGTAGTTTAATTAGTGAGCCAAGGTTAAAACTAATCGGGGTTGATTGTAAGTCTATAAAAAATAATCACTTGTGAAGTTTTGATTGGTGATCTAGAAAAAATCAACTGAATTGATTATGAACTTGAAAAATAATCTTGTATGATTTTGGTTGGTGAGTCAAGAAAAATCAACTGGATTTAATTATGAGTCCAAAAAATAATTAATTTATAATTCTAGTTTTGAATTATAGTTGAATTCCTAAGTGGTATACTTGAAAAGTGGATGTAGGTGCTGAGTTGTTTATGCTTGTACTTATTGTTGTTATTCTTTGCATCTTTTATTTTTTTATTGCTCTTTAGATTCAAGATTAAATTATTTATTATGTGCACATCACTTAGTTTAAATCATTCAAATTTGCATATTATTCATTTAGTTTTTGAAATACCTAATTCATCCTTCCCCTTGGGTAGCCATACTTGGGCAACACAAATACCACTATTTGGATAATTGTTTCAAGTCATATATGAACTTTTGGAGCTTGCATACTTTGCACTTTTCACCAACTGACTCGAAACCTTTTGATTATTTCATATAAATCTCTTTATCCAATTCTACATTGAGAAATACAGTTTTTATATCTATTTAGTGTAATTCTTAATCTAAATGTGAAACTATTGTAAAGCTTAAATGAATTGAGGCATACCTCACTACAGGTGAAAAAGTTTCCTCATAATCAACTTCCTCTTGTTGGGTGTAACCCTTAGCCACTAAACATGCATTATATCTTTCAATAAATCCATCTCGATTTCATTTAATCTTAACAACCCGTTTGTTCCCAATGGCTTTACATCATGGTGGCAGATCAATCAAGTCCTAGACATAGTTGGCTTTTATGGACTCCATTTCTTCCTCCATTGTTTTCTTCTATTCTTCTTTTGCAAAAGATGAAAGAGCTTCTTCCATTGTTTTAGGCTCACTTTCATTTTGTGGAGCAATCATAAAAAACTCTCCCTTGATGTCAAAAAAATGATGAGGTATTCCTTCATGATTGCTTCTATGTATTTGAGGTTCTTCTTGAGCCAATTCATTGGTAAGTGGATCGCTCCCACTTGGCTCGGGATACTATGACAAGTCCTCTTATGGTTGTTCAATGGTTTCACTTTCATTTGAATCTTCTATTTCATAGACTTAAAAATCCTTATCAACCTTACCTTTGCTTGGAAATTCACTTTCCAAGAATATGGCATCCCTTGATTCAAATTCAGTCATGCTTTTGTCTGATTGTTCTCCAAGGAACACATATCCTTTGGATTACTTATAGTATCTTATGAAGATACATTTCTTACCATTTGAACCCAATTTTTCATACTTGTGAGATGGGTCATGAACATAAGTGGCTGATCCCCATGATCGTAAGTTGCTTAGGTCAAGTCTTCTACTACGCCATAATTCGTAGGAAGTGGAATTAACTGATTTTGAGAGTACACAATTAAGAATATAAGTTGCGGTCAATAGTGCATCACCTTAATAAGATATTGGCAAATTAGCTTGTGCCATCATTAACCTAACCATATTTAAGAGTATCCTGTTCCGCCTTTCTGCAACACAATTTTGTTGAAGAATTCTAGTAATAGTTAATTGTCTAGACATGCCTCTTTCATTATAAAATTCTTTAAATTATTCAATAAATATTCATGTCCTCTATCCATTCTTAAAGCTTTGACATGTTTGTCAAGCTGATTCTCAACTAGGTTGGCATACTTTCTAAGGCATGAAGGAAACAGCATCTCGTAGCGACATGTATGCATGCAAAAATTTAAAATTTTCATACAGCAGAAGAATGATTTTAGATTTAAACTTTTTCAATCTAATTAGATCTAATCTAATTGAGCATACATGGAGATCAAATATCATACCTTGGAATCATTATGTATACAAGATTAAAATCTATTCTATTAAAGATCAGATTTTTACCTTCATACAGGTAGATTTTCATTATGATCTAAAAAATCATAGATGTCTTCTGAAGTTTCTTAAAGCTGCACAAGTATCCGGGCTTTATAGATATCCACAGAGAGCTAACAAGTATTCGGGCTTTATAGATATCCATAGAGAGCTGATCTTGATCAGGAGAATTTGAAGATCATTGGGGTGCTAGCTCCCTTGTAGATCTTTCTTCTTTCAAATCAAATCCATCTTTCTCTTCTTCTATTTCTTCTCAAGAAATCATGAAGAAGCATCTATTGGAGAGGAAGGAAGAAGCGAAGAAGAGGGTTCTTCCTCTAAGGTGACAACAAGAAGGTGAAGAAGGTGAAAAAGAGGGTGGACAGCAACAACAAGAGAGCAGGATTGATCTGATCAATAGCCTTTTTCATCCCCTCATCATGGTCTTATTTATAGATCCCTTATCCTTATCCTTTTATGAATCAAATTCAAACTTCAAAATTAGAAAAGGATAAAAGGATAAGAGAAAGAGAGGAGAGGGACTCTTGCTTTGTGCGTCCCATCTCTAGGCATGCCTAGGATGCATGTCCCAACCCCTGGGTCATGCATCTCATCTCTTAGGTCGTGCATCCCAACCCTATCTTAGGCATATGGGAAGAAAGAGAATTCCAGTCCAACTTGGATCTCAATTTTTAACTCAATTAAATTTGGTTTAAATCCAATCCAATTTCAAATTCAATTATATTAAGTCAAATTTAAATCTGACTAGGACTAGTCCCAATATGAACCAAATTAAATTCAATTTAATTTGTATTAAGCCCAATCATTAATTAAATGATCAAATCAAATAATTAATAATTAATTCAATAATAATTGCTAATTATTATTCCTTAAACTCACTAACCCTTAGTAAGTCCTCTCTCATAACTTTTATAATTAACTCCAATCATGAATCAAATTGATAATTGAGTTCATCTATGAATTAAATTCATAATTTGATTATTCAATCAAGTAAAAAATTTCTTTTGTATGTGATCCTATAGATTCTATTCTATTTGGTAGTGAGACATATCATGATTTCTATCATAAATATCATCAAAAAAAATTTTTGATAGATTAAAACAATTTCAACTCATCTAATGAGAATTATTAACTATCAATTAATTCTTGAGAGTCTTATAATCCATCAGTGACATCTAGCAATATATAGTGGCAATCTAGCAGAATAAAAGAATCTGAACCTCTAGATGTAGTTAACGTATGATTCAATTCTTCTATTGTAAGTTTTGATAAGATGGTGATTATAAAAAACTTATCAAATCTCACCATCCATCACATATGAAATTTAATTAGCTTGAGTTTAAATTATGATTTTTTATGGAATTCCTTTTTCATTAATCACATCGTTGTAGCCATGATCTTAGGAACTCAGCTTCATAAATCACATAGGACTATTCCTTAACTACTAAGTCAATAGATCTTAACTAGATGCACACCATACTTCAATAACAAACCTACTCTAGCCAACATATACTGCAAGGATCCAAATGATTAGAAAACTAAGAAAATATGCAGTCAAACTATAACAATCTTATTATAAATAATCGAGGCAGCACAGGTTAAAGAACTACTCATACAATTATAACATTAAGAAAGTCACTGACAAGTTAGTAGATATCCAAATGACTTCTTGTATTAGTCATGCTCACTACAAAAAAATTGATCTTTTGCGATGAAATTATTTATGACAAAAAAAATTTTGTTGTAAATAATCTAGCCTTTTTTAAAATTTTTAAATGATTTATTTATGAAAGATTATTTATGATAAAATTTTTTTATCATAAATAATCACCTATTTACGACATAAATTTCATTTCCATTATAAATAAGTTTATCAAATATTTTAATATTTTTTGGAGAGAAATTTTTTTTTGAAAAAATAATTGGTAGAAATTATTAGCGACGAAAATATGAGTTCCATCGCTAATAAGTGTTTTAGCAATGACATTTCTATTGCTAAAATTCCATCGCTAAAGGCTGTTAAATATCCCCCCATTACGTGCCTTCTTTCCTACGAAATTCAATCGATCTCTTGATCAAAACCCTCTCCTCTCTCTCCCCCTCCTCCTAGGCTTCCATCGGTCGGCGATCGCATCTCCCACTACTGCCTCCTTTACTGCCGTCGTTGTTGCCGCCATTGCCGTGCTTGCACCGAAGGTAAGTTCCATCCCATCCCCAATCGATTAGTTAAATTTTTTTTGTTCTTTCAATCGTCTGTGTGCACGCATGTGTTGCTGTGCAATGGCCAGTGGTGGGCGGAGGGGCACGGGGGATGGGTGCTGCCAGGGCTTGGGTGGTAGTGTTAATAGGCCGGATGGAGGCTGCTAGTGGTGGGAGCTAGGCAGAGGGGCACCACAGGGGGTGGGGGGCTGCAGGAGGTGGGTGCTGAGGGTATGTGGTAACGGGTCGGGTGGCCAGCCGTGGATGGTGTGAGGCAGAAGGCGCCATAGGGGGGAGGCGAAGGAGGGTGGGGGCATCGAGGGGTGGTGGTGATGGGTCGGGTGTTCAGCCATGGATGGTTTGAGGTAGAGGGGTGCCATAAGGGGTAGGGGGTGAAGGGGGTGGGGTGACGAGGGGCGGTGGTGATGGGTCAGGTGGGCGACTGTTGGTGGTGGTATGGGTGGAGGGGTGCCGCAAGGGGTAGGCGGCCACAAAGGGTTGGGGACCGAGAGGCGGTGGTGATGGGTTCGTGGTGGGCAGCTCACGGAGGTGATGGGAGATGGAGGGGAGCCGCAGGAGGTGGAAGGCCATGAGGGGTAGGGTGCGAAGGGGCATCGCAAGGGGTGGAGGGCCATGGGGGGTGGGGCATGGAGGGGCGGTGGTGACAGGTCAGGTGGGGGTTCATAGGTGGTGTGTGTCGGAGGGGCACCGTAGGGGGTGGGGGACCACGAGTGGTGGGAGGCAGAAGGGCCATAGGAGGTTGGTCGGATTAGTCCTTAATTATTTTTAAAAATTTAATAAATAATAATAATAGTAACAATAATATTAGTAATAATAATAATAGATGACCATTTGCTCCTTTGGGACATCTGATTGTATGGACTGCTTGATGGTGTCAACTCAGCATGTCTATCGAGAGGTGAACAGCATCGTCAACTGGATCGCTTCCTATATGGTGGAGCATATCGGTGATTGGACTTGGCATTAGAGTCAGGCCTATTCACATGCCCTGCAAGATATTTTATTTTCTGATTTTATGAGTTGTGCAGTCATGGGTGACAACCCATACCATGACCATTAGTGGGCATAAACTACCCACTAACTCCATGATTATAGCCCGATGATGGGGGTTTAAAAATAAATTATTTTTTATAATTAAAATAGTTAAGTTTTAAATTATATTTTTATGCTTTTATTTATAATAATTTAATCTTTTTATTTATTTAGTTCCTATATTTTATTATGATTATGATTTAATATTTTAATTTTTAATGCATATGAACTATCCGATCTAGGATTCGATTTGGGATCTGATCTAGGATTCAGTTCGGGATTCAGGTCATGATCCGGGTTGGATCTTGATCGGGATCAGGATCGAGATTCAGGTTGGAATTCGATTTGGGATCTTATCCAGAATCTGATTCGAGATTTGGGTCATGATCTGGGTCCGATCTCGATCAAGATTCGAATCGAGATTCAGTTCAAAATTTAGTTTGATAATGATTTAGTGCATGCATTGATGTAACCTTAGACTCCTATTCAAGAGTCGGTCCTAGGGTCCCCAAAATAAACTCTATGAACGGCTCTTTGTACAATTCAAAAATACATCAATATTTTATTATTGTCATGGTGTTCTTTGTTCTATTATGAAAATTTTTATCATAGTTATCTCATTTGTTCTTCGAGTATATATTAGATATGGTTAAAATATGATTCATCTATATCGTATAATTGGAGAACTGTAGAAAGATGCTACCGGATTTTTTTTGAATATGGAACAAAAAATAAAGCTATCGCAATAATAAAAGTGATGTATTTTTGAAAGAGATAGGACTACACCTATTAGAAAGGAGTTGGTAGAGTTAGGATTTATGAAGCATTATTCTTTATTGTCAGATGGATATCGACAAAAGTTGGATGAATACTAGAGATATTTTTTTACTTGAATATCGAAAAAGTATTCGAGAATTTATTAAATTTGCATGGTGTAAGGCTAATAGTGCCAGTCGGATAAAGTGTTTATGTAAAAGATGTGTCAATATAGTATATCATCATATATCACTTATGAAGGAGCATCTGCTACATTTTAGTATAGACAAAAAGTATACTCGCTAGATATGGCATGAAAAGGGTGATCTGAATGAAGTTGTATACGATAATGATGATCGATATTGAAGATGATAGTGATGTTGCTGAACCCATCAAACATGGTGGTATAAGCTCACTATTGGATGATTTATATCAGGATATTAGCTCAAATATACCCATGAGTACTAGTGCATCTCAAGATAGTTCTGATCATGAATATAATATTAATGAGATAGAAGAAACTTTTGAACAGTTTGCAAAGCTGGTTCGAGATGCACGAGAGCCACTTTACCTAAATTATGTAAAATTCTCTAAGTTAGAGTTTTTGATCAAATTACTTTATATTAAAACTATGAACCAATGGAGTCAGAAGTCATTTGATCAAAATTTGGCATTGATTGAAGCATCTCTTCATGATGGATCGATACTTTCAAAATCATATACTAAAGCAAAAACATACATGCAGGAATTGGGACTTGGCTATATTCTTATACATGCCTACAAAAATGATGTATATTATTTTGCAAGAAGAATGAACAAGCAGGTGAATATTCATAATGTGGTAAGCCTAAGTACAAAACTGATAATAGGAAAGGAAAGAAAATACCTCATAAGGTTTTAAGGTATTTTCTATTGATTTCAAGACTTCAAAGGTGTTAGATATATGTGCCCTACAAACCAGAATTGGCTGACACTTGTAATACAGTTCTAGGGGCAAAATTATAATTTTGACTATAATTAATGAAATGGGTTATTTTCTATCACACCTGTGTATTTAGTGTCTGTGATACATCCTTTGAGTTAATGGTAATGATAATTCATATTTTCAAGAGTTGAAAATTTAAGACATGAATAATCATTATTAACTCATAAACAGCTCCCGACCATAGGATCATCACGAGGATGGTGATTGATTCGGAAGGTTGGTGTACGATCGCTTCTCTTTAGTAGATGAGTCTTGAGTCTACGGTGTGGAGACACCGGAGCGAGAGTACAGGTACTCGTTAGAGAACGAGGGCACTGAGCGTGACCACCTCGAGTAGTCATTAGGGAGTCTACCTTCTCGTCAATGACTGACTCGATGCTGCAGTAGTGTGTCTGGTTCTTTGACCTGAGGTGCATCGGCAGTTCACCTTGAGGGTGTTATAGTTTGACTACACCATTACTCGATCTCCTAGCCATATGGAACCCTGAGGTGTATGTTGGCTATAGCATGTTCATTGTAGGAACTGGATTGCATCAAGATGGAATCTATCTACCTCGGTGGTAGAGGAGCAGCCCTATGATGATCATGAGAATCAAGTCCAGAAATCCATGGCCATGGTAGAGTGAAATAATAGAAAGAGTTTCTATTTAGATTTTCACATTGGACTCGAATCGAATGATTACATCATATGACAGAGACTAGGGTTTGACGAGTTCACCTTAACCCTAATCTGATCGGGGCTCAAGATAGAAGAACTTAATCACACAGGTAGCTGCACCAAGAGGTTCGCATTCAGCTCTGATGGGTTGCCACCATATACTGCTAGGTGTCACTGGTGGATTTTGGGAGCAATTAGAATGATTTAGATGATCGATCATTCTAGCTGTTCGAATCAGAAGAGTTCTGATCCATCGAAAGGAGTTTCGATGATGTCTATGATAGAGATCATGACATATCCCATTACCATACAGAACTGAACCTAACTGGGTCACACAAACAAGGGTTTGAATCTGGTGATCATCAATTGAACTGATCTAGTTCAATTGATCTGAATGAGATTCAATTAGGTTCAAGGAAATCGTGCTAGCACTCGATTGAACCTAACGTTCTTCTTTTACTATCATAAATAAGTTGTCCTGACTGAGCCAAAGGAGTTTGTGCTCAATCAGAGGCCTTCATATGGTCTGACTGGAGGTTGTCCAAGTCAGAATAAGGTTGTCTTATTTTGTAAGACATTACCTGCCATTTTTGGTCACCTGCCATTTCTTGTTCTTTGACTTTGGTCAAAAGTCTACCTTTGACTGGTCAAACGTTGACCATTGACCCTTTGACTTTTGACCACATGTCATGCACCTATTGGAGAGCTGGTGGGGGCCTGTCCCCCTGCCAGAACCTGGCAAGGAGAAGGGCGCACGCCAAGGGTGGCGTGAGCCCAAGTAGGAGGCGCCTAGGAGTCCTTGTTGGACAAGGACTCCATCCTCCCTTTTTGGATTCCAATTAGAGTTCTACTAAGAATCCAACTTTGACTGGTCTTAGGCACCCTCTAAGGAGGAATCCAGGGGTCTCTATTCCAACCAATCAGATTTAGATCTGATTTCACAAAGGGTTGTGATTGGTTGAGAGGAAGAGGAGTTGGATCACAAGAGGTCTATAAATAAGACCCTGCGCCCAACTCCTAATTCTAAGAGAATTCAGAGATTTCCCACGCCCCAAGGCTGCCTCTCCCCTCCTTCTCCATGCCATAGTCTTCTTCTCCCCTTGCTCTCCACGTCCAAAAGGTGTTTTGGACTTAGGTTGGTGCGATTCAGATCAAGGAAAGGCGATCAAAAGCAAGAAGGCTGCGCTGCTGCAAAAGGACGACTGCTGATCTTCAAAAGAGTTTTGAAGATCCTCCAGATCAGATCCAGATCTGAATTTTTGGAGGTGTGATAGAGAAGAAGAGGATCTCCAGATCCAACCCGAGTGGATACCGGTAGAGGCCAGGCGCTTGCGTGGCTAGATCCAGAACCTTCCGCTGCAATCAGGATCATCTACAGGGTAATAGGATTACCCAATCAGGTAAATTAAATTTGATTTAATTTATCTTATTTTATTTTATTTATTAAAATAATAAGAATCAGATCTGAAACATATCAAGATCTGATTGGGATCAAGAGAAAAATTTTTGAAATATATCTCTTGATCTGATCAGATCTGAACGAACCTGGACCGGGAAATCAGGATTTCCTTCAACTGGTATCAGAGCCATGGTTCTAAATTGTTTAGATCTGATTTTAATTTTATTTTAATTAAAAAATAAAGTGATTTCAGATGTCACATGAGATGTGATCAGATCTGAAATCAGAAAAATTAAAATTAAATGATTTGGATCTAAGATTAAGAAGATATGCATGACTAGTTCTAGAATAGAATAGTTCTATAGAATAGTTTTGCATGTCTTTGATTTAATTTGATTAAATCATATTTTAGATCTTCTTATTTACTATTTTTTGATATTATAAGTGTTATAATAACATCTGAAAAAATAGCAAATAAAAATTATTTAATTTTTAAATATCATATGAGATATGATAGATGCATGTCTAGACTAGTTGTAGAATAGTTCTACATAATTATCTAGATTAGAATTTATTTTGATTAGATCAATTTAAATCTAATTTTTTAGATTATTATGAGATAATTTAGATCTGAAAACATGCATGATTTGATACATGAGATGTATGCAAAATATGCCATGATTAGATCTAATTTGTATATGAGATATATGATATAGATCTATAAACTGTTTTGTAGTATTTACATGTTCCTGATTAAGGCGTTCCTCTTGGCCGTCCGGTCATAAGAACGAAGAAGGGTTTAAAGGCCCTCTCTTCCCATTCGATGGGGTGTTCTTATGATGTGTAGGGGTGCTGCGTGTTCGTCCTTAATCAGAAACCCAAAACTTACTTTCTGCAAAACCCTAGATCCTGAAACCCTAGGATTTATTGTGCATATTTTGTTTATGAACCCTACTTAATTAAGAATTAAGTTTATGGAAATATTAATTAGGTCTAAAATTGAGAATTTCAGATCTAAGACATATTCATAATACTGGGTTCGGGCTTGGGTAGCTCAATTAGGTCTAAGCGGTTGATCAAACCGAATCAAGAGTTGGTTAGATGGGATCAACAATGCTTAAATTGACCAGCCTAATAGGATTAAGTCTGGGTCAAGATCGAGTCACGATCAAGCAAGACCTAATTAGGCTCAGAGGTTAGAGTCTGGATTGTAGGCTAACCCAATTGGTTCTGACTCAACAATTTGGTGTCTAAGGTAAGTTTGGCACAGACGACCGACTGGTTTTTAATTGGAAGCTACTCGACCTGAATGCGTTCTTGTGCGAGTTAACGGCATATTCCTTCCACCGGTCTCACTTACCTGGCCATATCTGTTGACACAGTTCTGATCTGAGGTGGTCAATAATCCGAGCTGAACCCATGCCACTAGGTTAGTCATAATTGTTATGACTAAGCCAAGTCTAGTTTAATGAGACCTGAATCAATTCTCCCTAAGAAAAGATTAAGTCCGAGGTCTTCCACCATTGTAGACGTGCGGGCCCTTCCCGGGGTTGATTGTTCTCGGCTGGATACAGTGGCTCAGTTGCACCGGGAAGACGCAACCATGTCTATTAGGCATTGGATGCTATGGGCTGGAGGATGAGTTGGGCTCAATATTTTGGATACGGTGAGAGACTCAATTAGGAATCCAGTCTATGCAAATGGTGGGTCTGACTTAACTAAGGAGTGGATCAATATTCCGGATACGGTGAGATTCATGAATTAGAGACCAAGTTTGGGTGCACCATGATTAGAGAATCATTGAACAAGAGTTGTTCACTCATTGGCTAACCCATCACCAATAACTGTTAGGTGAGGTGATGAGTCAGTTGGTGAGACCGCACCACCCACTAGAAATCATTAATCGTGGAGATTTTTGCATCTCTACAGAGGGAGTGTAGGGATCCGAGAAAATAGTGGGAGCTAATTTGTTTAAAAATAAAATCCCTAAACAAATTGGTCAAGTCAAAATTACAGTATCTAACTAGAATCTTTGACTCTCTACAGGAAAATGTCTGCGTCCAACCCACTGGCACGTATCCTAGACACACATAGACTGACTGGACCCAATTATAAAGATTGGCTCAGGAACTACAAAATTATTTTGGGTTCAGAGAAGTTAACACATGTTTTGGACCAGGACCCTCCCACCTTACCAGCTCCGTCCATCCACTGAACAGAGAGCGTCTCTGGAAAAATGGATTGACGAAGATAATAAGGCCAGATACTTACATGTTGGGCTCGATGTCTGATGAGCTCCAGCGCCAACATGAAGATATCGGGACTGCTCGCCAAATGTTGGCTCACCTGCAGGAGATGTTTGGTGAACAGAGTCGCGCAGCCAAATATCAAGTCACGAAATGACTTTTTAAGGCTAAGATGCGTGATGGGCAGTCAGTCCAAGATCACTGTCTGACAATGATCAAGGACATGGAAGAGCTTGAGAAGCTCGGTGTGAAGTTGGACTTGGATCTGCAGAACGATATTATTCTGCAATCCTTGACTGATGCATATGGGCAATTCATCATGAATTACCACATGCATAAACTTCAGAATTCCTTGGCCGAGTTAATGAATATGCTGGTTACCGCTGAGCTTTCTATGAAAGGTTCTAAAGGCTCAGTTCTTGCTATGGAACGGACTTCTTCCAAAAGAAAGTCTTATGGAAAGAAAAAGAAGTCTGTGAAAAAGCAAAAGGTAGGAAGGATCAAAGAAGAAGAAGGCAGAACCGAAGAAAAAGGCCGATGGCAAAGGAAAGTGTTTCCATTGCAACAGCGACGGCCATTGGAAGCGGAACTGCCCTACTTACCTGGCCACCCTAAAGAACAAGAAGGAAGGTCCTTCTGGAGGTATGCTCGTTATTGAGTCTAACCTTACGGTTTTCTTCTGCATCCAGTTGGGTGCTTGACTCTGGTTCTAGTGCTCATCTGTGCACTTCTATGCAGGGTCTTGAGGATAGCAGGAGGCTGAGGGATGGAGACATGATCCTACGCATCGGTAATGGAGCAAGAGTTGCTGCAGTAGCCGTGGGAACATACCCTCTTCGATTACCATCTGGTTTAGACTTAGTTTTAAAAGACTGTTATTATGTGCCTGCAGCTAGCAGGAATTTGATTTCTGTTTCATGCTTAGCACAAGAAGGTTATGTGATTACCTTCTTTAAGGACCATTGTAACATTCTTTATGAAAGAAATAAAATTGCAAATGGTTTCCTTATTAATGGTCTTTATCAGTTACATATTGATGTACCTATTTTAACTATCGAGCAAAACGTGAATGCCAAACGACCTAGGGATAGTCCAAACGATAGATATCTATGGCACCTGAGATTAGGTCATATAGCAGAAGATAGGATCAACAAATTGGAGAAAAATGGGCTATTGAGTCCATTGACTTTTGAGTCATATCCAACTTGTGAATCTTGTCTTCAAGGCAAAATGACTAAACTCCCTTTTGTTGGACATGGGGAGAGGGCCACAGATCTCCTTGCCCTAGTACATACTGATGTGTGCGGCCCATTTGATGTGCCGGCTAGAGGCAATTTTGTCTACTTCATTACCTTTACCGATGATCTGTCTAGGTATGGGTATGTGTATCTTATGAGACACAAGTCTGAAGCTTTTGAAAAGTTCAAAGAATTCAGACATGAAGTAGAAAAATAAATTGAAAAACCCATTAAGGTTCTTCGATCAGATCGAGGAGGTGAATACCTTAGCCGAGAATTCCTAGACTATCTTA